>CM031080.1:41605114-41636870 GCA_018257905.1 Gillenia trifoliata | reverse complement strand
ATCATACACTAAAAAATTAGAGACACTTCAAAATTGGGAGTCGTGTGCGGATGCACCACCTGCATTCCCACAGGGCCGACCTCGCTCGTAACATCTACTTAGACTGCTCATATGAAGATGACTCCTTCCCAATCCGAGCTCTGTAGCATTCTCAGTATGTCCCACATCGACAGATGCTCAGTTTCTCAGCTACTACTCGTCAGTCAGATGAATTTGACATCTTCTTCATGAATGTTTCTCCAAATTGTGTCTACTGTAACATATCCAAATAATTGGAAGTAATTGGATCACTATATATAGTCGTTTCTGTCTTCCAAACACTGAAGCCATAGGGGACGAAGTGAATCAAAATGACTTGAAAAATAAGAGTGATCTATTATTTGGTTGTAGCTTCATCAATTATAATGCCTAAAGAGAGAATTTTAATTTATTAGATTTCTCTACGCGAATGTCTGAGTTTTGTTTCCCTAACAAGGCAAAGATCCTTTTTCTTTTCTTTTTTTCCTCAAAATGCATTTGGTTGTAGAATTATAGCAAGTTAATTAATTTTGATTAGGGGTCAGCGCGGATCGGTTTGATCCGGTTTGGCACTAAAAATTTAACAAAACCAACTAGCATTCAAAGGTTCGGTTTTGACCAATATCACCACTGAAACTGAACCAAACCAAACCATTGTTAATCGGTTTAGTTCGGTTTGGTTCGGTCGGTTTAAGCTTATTCTCCACACATCAATATAAAATGTCCAACATTTCAAGACTTTTATTTTTCTAAACGTCTATACTATACATCTCACACATTCCAATTAGATCAAAACATTAAGTTTTTAGAACATAAAAATTTCATCAAGTCAACTAGGACTAAGTTTCAATTATAGAAAATCTCCTGATAGCAACCGATTTATCAGTTATAATCTCACATAAGCCTAAAATACAAACAAATCTTCTAATTGTTAATAGTCATTACAACTTATAATATGTTAACACTTATTGTATATGTCTAATTAGACATCCAAATAACCTATGGTATGTTGGCATGTGTAAAATAAATAAAATTATAATTAAAAGATGTATGGTCAGTTCGGTTTGTCTCAGGCACAATTGTCCTGGTTTTAGGTTTCTATCCATTTTCATGTCGTGTAACGTACTATGCACATGATATTTAGCCCCTTGAATCAAGTATCCACAGTTGGATAGAATTCATCGCAATCGTTGAACCCATGATAGCAAGGACATTGGGATTGAAGTTCGTCCCTAGGTCTAGAACAATTTCTTTCCTAGAAGTCTTTTGCCTCTTTTGTTCAATCATTCGGTTATCGGGGTTTGATTGTGAATTAAAGCTATTAAGAAGATTCTTATCTTCAAAAAATAAAACAAAATTTTAATTAACGAAAGTTATACTCCAATTAAAATGGGCCTTTATTTCAATTGGCGCTCCATCTAATTTTTATCGATTTTTATTTAACTCTCTACGAAATTGGGGTTGCTCCCACTAGACATGGAATCCCTTCATAGATGGGATTGAAAACTTGTAATGGCCTTCATAATTTGCATTAGGCAGCTAGGGCTCGTATGCGACGCGATTAGCGCCAACTTCACGTGATTGTAGTACTGAGCATATATCTATTACACCCAGCCTGATCCATGTAGCTACTTTGTGCATGGACTTGTGTGTTTGCATATGTTGATAAGCATACTGTATTATGTTGCGTTAATGGTGTTTACTCATATCTTTGGCAGTGGTGCCTTTATACTATTTTGATAGTTTTTATACTATACGTAGTATGCTTTTGGAAAATTATACAGGTTTTTCAAAGAGGCGTTACTTATGTTACGAAAAGCAAAGGTTTTGCCCACTCACACTTTTTGTTTTGCACCCCTCCAAGATTTAGCAGCTGGACTTGTGGCGAGCGAGACAGTTCTAGTGTTTACGACTTCTGCACCAGATAAACATAGGATTTCCTTCTTCCGCTTGTATGTTTCATCCATCCTACTCAAGATGGGATTGATTCGTATTTTCTTTATTGCACTTTAACTATGCTTTGAACATTTCGTGATGTGTATTAATTAAGGGTTCTACCCGACTTCTGCGCACTCATACGCTTGGTATCTTTAGTTTAAGACTTTGGATTTATTTTATTCGGAATTTTCCACTTCATCTTCATGACATTGCTTTCGTCACCCTCCGGGGTGTCGGCCAGCACGCCTCGATTTCGGTACCCTTCGGGATATCCGAGTCGGGGTGACACTATTTTGGAAAACGGTGACACTATTTCGAAAAACAGTGACACTCTATCAAGAAACGGTGACATTATTTAAAAAAAAAAAAAAACAATGACACTATTTCTAGAAATGGCGACAATATTTCGAAAATCGGTGACACTATTTCTAGAAATAGCGACACTATTTCAGGAAACGGTAACACTATTTAAAAAAACAGTAACAATACTTCGAAAAACGATGTCACTGTTTCTTATTTATAAAATTTCATAAAGTGTTTTTCATCACAAATTTGTTGATAATAGTTTTGTTGAATTTTGGCATGTGATAGAAAATGTAACTAATTTTTATATTTTATACATAACAAAAACAAAAACAAAAAAGAAGAGACGGGAGGAGGGCGTGACGTGAGAAAGAGAGAGAAAAAAGAGATAGGTGATGGTTGAAAGTGAAGAAAGTGAGAAATGATGGTTATGGGTCAAGAGGAAGGGGACGGGTGAGGAGGGTGGTTGAGTGGGTGGGTGTGAAACACGCGCGTCAGTTTTTTTTTTTTTAATCTTTATTGTATTAAACTTTATCCTTTTCACTAAAGTTCAAGTATTTTTCATCAAAATTTATGTCATTTTTATTAAACAAAGTTATTAAGGTGCTTTTGATTAAGAAAAGGTTTAGAAATAGGGGTGGGCACGGGCCGGGCCGGGCCCAAAAATGGAGGAACCGAAGTGGACCCGTTTATATTTGAAACGGGGCGGGGCGGGGCAGGTTGTCAAATTTGTAGAAGTGGAACAGGACCTAACCCGGACCGTTTGAAACGGGCCGAGTCCTACGGGTCCACGGGTCCAATTTGTTTAAAAAAAAAAAAAAAGGCAGCAAGCAGCAAGCTGCTGCTGCACTAAAAAAAAGGCACCAGTCTCTTCGCTTGATGAGCAGTCTCGGAAGCAGAGTTAGGAGCAGAAACGACGCCGTATGGTCTGGAATCAAGGGCCAACGTCGGTGATTGCTGAAGCTGGGAGTACTGAACGACGTCGTGGCGGGGGCTCGCAAGAGGAGCAGCAGGGGCGGAGGTTGTGTGTTTCCACGAGCTTACGGTTTCAACGGAGGTGACGCAGCACTCCTTCCAGTTGAGGTCGGCGAGGTCGGCGACGACGTCCTCCAGGGTGGTGATCACAAACGGCGAGATGTAGTCTTTGAGCGTCGAGCGAGCCGGATCGACCAGCGGCAGCGAGCTCACGGCGTCGCTCCACGTGTCTTGAGATTTCAAAATTGGAGAAAAAAACAGAGGAAATGCGATGGATCAGGACTTGTTTGGTTACAAAGAAAGTGTGAGAAAATAAAATCGGCCAAGACGTGAAGCAAATTTAAAAAAACAAAGAAAAAAATGCGATGGAATAGGACTTGTTTGGTTACCGAGAAAGTGTGAGAAAAAAATAATGCAGCTCTTCAATTGCATGCCTGTGAAAACTGGAAGATGGAACATGGAAGTGGAACGCACGGGAGGAAGAAGAAAGAAAGGAGTAAAGTGTTGCCCTATAATCAACGGTGTTGATTTAATCTCACTTAAGTGGGATTAAATCAACGGTTTAGATTCATTATTTCTGGTCCGGGCCGGGGACCCGTTATTTATTTTTTTGGACCCGCCCCGCCCCGCACAATTCATGGACTCGGCCCGGCCCGGCCCGTTTTGCTTTCACCTTTTTTCGACCCGCCCCTAACCCGCCCCGACCCGCGGGTCCAAGACCCGTTTGCCCACCCCTATTTAGAAATACCCTTTTCATTGAAGCTTCCATGACATTATATTAGTTGGAGGATTTTATTACTTTTTGATAATCAAGAAAGAATCAAAATCAAAATTAAAAATTTAATTTCCGCGTGGATTTTTGTGACAAACTATTTTGCCACTAAAAGTATTTAAGGAACAATCTGGGACTTTTAGTGGGACTTTTAGTGACAAACTGTTTTATCACCAAAAGTCCTTCGGATTTCAATTTCAGTATTTATCTTTTTCTCCAATCTTTTAATTAATCCCTAAAACACATATCCTAATCTTACCTATCCAATATTTAGGCCAAAATGTTATCAAGGATTATTCTAAAACAACAACCCTAATAATTAAAGTAAAGAAATCTACAATAGAATTCACCGTAACAATGAAACAAATTGCACAATTATCCATTACAATCATGGCTTTGATACCACTGTTGGGTGTCCGGGCATATTATTGATATAAATTTAATTCGAATAATTAAATACGCAGCGAAAAATAATAAATAACATACAATATGATATACCAATTATATATCCAGTCGGTTGTAATTCGATAATGCAACAAAGAATAACGATTAAGAGATTAACTTACTCGAATCATTAACCACGTGTGCACCACTTTGTAGGATCATCCTTGTGCTTGTGCTCTTCCTCTTCATGATGAACCAGAATAAATCACTTCATATGTTGAGCCTCTAGGAGTATCCACACTAATACACTGATGACGAATGATGGAGTGAGGGATTTGATGTGCTAGTAAGATCACTCACTTAAAATTAAACAATAATTTTAGGCAGCGCACCAGGAGGATTTTCGGCTAGGGTATATATAATAACCCATAGCCGCACCTAACCATTAGGCTTGACACCACGGTCTTTGTCCCATCCATCTACCCCTTTTCACTTGCCCACTTGGGCTTGTGACTTGGATCACATTTAATTAAATATAGCCCAAAACTTGTTTTAATTAAAACATGTCCAATAGGCCCAAATAATTAATTAATACAATATAATTAATAATTAATTATATCTTATCATCATCCATGTAACGTCGTTAGTACTATCATAGGTGTGTGGCCTCTTAGGTTCTAACTAAAACCGGCAGTGAAATTAATTAATAAACTAGTTTAATTCCACAAGCTATGAGTAACACCTAGCAACATGCCATGGCTACTCGGATTAGATAGAAGTATTCGTGATATAATCATGATACTCTTTCGAACCTTGATTGTAGTTACAATACAATTCGGTTCTTCTAGCTAGCATCTATGTTCCGATCAAGATTTATGTTATATATATGGATTTTATGTCAAATCACAATGATCACCATGATGCATTTCATGTTGAAGCAATTCTTACAAACATAACTTGATCAGCCAGTCCTTTGCGCAGAGATTTCTTATAGATGGATCTTTAAGTGGCTTCGAGGGATATCTTTTTCTATTGAACAACTACCAGAAGGTGATAGATTCCTTATCGTGCATTCATATATCTCCATACTCATCTACAGGAACCCGAGCAACACACTATCGGGTCCTACGATCTCATTGAGAGCTTTTGGGTGAACTCAAAGTTCATATTTATAAGCACAAGATATTCGACGATGCCTCAGATCTAAGAACTATTTGCATCCTACAACCCGAAGCTTTGTAACGTTGGACATGTGGTAAGCATCCATACGTTTAAGCTTCTTAGGGGGCCAGTGTTCAGTGAACTTGTTCAACAGGCAAGCACTTGTATATCCACCACGTGTCCAACACGCGTTCATCTTCAATTTTTGCAGAAATTTTGTTTTGTTGGAAACGTTCATCTTCAATTGGGTTCATAAACTAGCATAATAATGCGGTGTTTATGTTGTTGGAGCCGTGTTTTATTTTTTGTTTCTCTTTTGTTTTTGCCAGTGTGATTATTTTTACGCAGCAAATCTTTTAATTAAGATTCTGTTGGAAATAAAATGTGAAATAGAGAGAATAGTGAGAGGCGAGAAATTTTAGAGGAGAAATCAGAGTGTCTTATTTTTTTAATAGTAATTAAACTCCCTTATATAGAGTAAGAGTAACTTGGAGGAGAAACACAAGTGTCTCTAATTTACATCAATAATCAATAAAGGGTTAACTAACAATATTACGCCACTTAGTGCTACAGTCTAGTGGTATTCCTCTTCAATTGTAAGTGAGAGGTCTTAAGTTCGAATTTCGTGAATGACGAGTTTGCAAAAAATTTATTCCCCGCCGCTTAGTGTAAATATATTGATGAATTAAAAAAAAAACACAATATTACACATAGTTACGGACAACCACATAGACATAAATATTTACAACAGATTTCGCTTTTGGTCGTGATTTTCACGTTTGACGTTGGATGGTTTATTTATTTTAGAATAAAAAAAGAAAAGAAAAAGGAATTTGGTTGACAAACCGCCTTTTATCAAGGGCATTACGGTGAAATCAGACGGAAAAGTCAAGTATATAAAGATCTAATGACGCTCTAACCCTAACTACCCAGAGTCCACCAAGCTCGTGCAATCCCTCGCTCTCTCAAACAAAGCCATGAAAAACCGCCGACCCAGACGCAATCGCAGGCGGGGAGTGAACCCAATCCTAGCGGCGAAGAGCGGTATGCTTTTTATTTGGTTTTTGTTTTTTGGGTTTGCGAGTGGGGGAGGAAGATTATTCGTAATTCGAATTTGTGGCTTCGTTTGCAATCTGAATATGTATACATGTTTTGAGTTTGAACAAACGTATTAAACAAAACTTTGAATTTAATTTAATTTCATACCTAATTCCTTGGTCTCGATAAAATTTCCTTTTTATATTGAAAACATGTACTTAATTTTTGTTTTTTTTAATGTAATAGGCTTGATATTCATTCACAGGCAATCGAAATTTTGTTTTACTTCGCGGATTACTTGACTAAAACCCTCAACAAAGTTTTGTTTGATTTGATACATTGCTTGGCTACTGATATTATTCCAAATAACTTTTTGTTAATAATTTTTTTTTTCCAGAAGCTGAGAGAAAACAAGAGTATATGGAGGGGTACAACGCCTACAGTGAGCTCCTCAATGCCTCTCCTCCGCCTCTGGTGGATCCAACTAATGCTTATGAATTTATCAACGTTTTTTTTCATTCTAATTCTCTTTGTTATCTTGAAATTTTCAGTGCGCGAGCAAGAACGCCAGATGTTAGAAATGTTGAAGGAGTGCACATCTTGTGAAATTATCACCGTTTCCGATGGTAATTGTCATACACACACCTTTTCTTTTCCTAGTAACTTATTGGTTTGAAATATTGCTTTGCCATTATCTCAGAAGTAATATTGTTCCAAATGTTTTTTGTTTAATTTTAAATTGGATGGATTCGTTTCACTTTTGAATATAACTAGTAGGTATTTGATTTAAAACAGAGCAATTAAGGGTCTTTAGTTAAATATGCGATTAATCCATATGGCTTACTTAACTTACAAACAGATGAGGAGGAAGAAGAAAGGGCTTTTGAAGATCCAATAGTACCAATATGTCCAATTTGTGAGGGTCGCCACTGTGCTGACTACTGCCCCTGGCGGGAAGGTCTCCCGATGGATGTAACTGAAGTTCCCAAGGGTTATGCAATATGTTGTTTGCTTTGTGCGCGTCCGCATAACAAGTGCAAACATGATTGGGGGCATGTTATTAACGTTGAATGTTATATTTGTGATGCGAAAGGAGACCACTTGACTTTGGAATGTCCGAACATACGAGCCAGAGCCAAAGCTGATAGCGAAGCCCGAGCCAGGGCAAGAGCCGAAGCCGAAAAAAGAGAGGAAGAAGCTGCCGAAGCCAGGGCAAGAGCCAGAGCCGAAGCCGAAGCCAATGGTACCCTTGAATGCTTACTTTGTCATGTGAAAGGAGACCACCTGTATTCGGAGTGCTCGAGGCTAGGAGCTGCGATGACGAAAGCTAATAGTGAATTCGAAGAAAAGATGAAAGAGGCTGCCAAAGGGCAAGATCCAAAGCCGAAGCGAGGGGTCCTCGAACCACTGTTCAAAGTTTACTTTGTGAGGTGAAACACTTGGGTTTGGAGTGGCTTGATTCTTTTGTTTTAAAACAGAGTTACGAGCTTATTGATTTTCTTTTCAATGTCGGTATATTTATATATATTTGACCTCAATTTTTGTAGCTATATATAAGATCATATTCGAAGGTGTGCACTTTATATCAATGCGTCATTATGGTATTTTGACAGAGGATTGCCCCATTATTTTATAGACGGAGGTTTGGAAATAGATGTTCTTGATTCTCATCTTCAACTGCCATCCCTTGATTCCCTTGTGTAACAGCAGTGCATCTCTTACACACGTCCTCAAATATCCTCTCAGCTTCAACTGCCATCCCTTTCGCACACAATTATTCTGAAAGGCAAGTTCAACATTCTCCATTCCACAGCATGCTTGAACATTATTCTGCACAATAGCAATAATCCAATAACTATATATGTTACATGTTTGAGAATATTGTTGGAGGAAAAGATAGATAGAAGTACAGAGATTTATCCCTTCCACAAGCTATAACAGACACACATATATTAATTAACTTTTGTTTGGAGGGACTAACTACTCTGCCTAACAAAAGTTTTCTCCTTCATGAGAACTGTCGGCAAAGTTAATCAAACATACATTCACAAGAAAATTCATCCACATAAGTAAGTGCAGTGTTATGTGTGCCACATATATCCTAGCTAGCCGTATATTGTCAACTAGTAATGAACTAAGTTCCAATATTTAGGCTAAATAAAAGATAGGGTAGGACTCTTATATCAAAACATAAGCATGGCTTGTTCTAAATGATGCATGGTTGTATTATTTAACTTATATCACAGACACAAATGCAAAAAATTTTGCCCAAACTCAAGTTAAAATCATTGTTTCTAAATTAAAAATAAGTACTGTTTCTAAAATCCAAAAATATGAATCACAAGCTCACATTAGGAAACTCTATCATTTCATAGTGCCAACAAACAGAGATTGTATGTGGCAGAAGAGATTTTTATAATCGTAGCAAGATAACATTTTTTTTTTCCAATGAGTGCCATCAAGCGAGCCCTATTTTTATTGAAGGGGTATACCTCCTTTGGAAACATGGACTGCGCCGAAGGTCATCATGGGCAAAACCGAAAATACGAGTAACTCATAAACAATTGGCCAGCCCTATTGGATTGGTTTCAGTTTGAGCATCAGACAAAGTTATATGAGTATTTTTGGTTAAGATTTAAATATTTGGAAGCCCCCTTATCATTAGTTTTTGTTACTTATTATTCTTTCTTTTTTTTTGTTATTCATAATGGGTTTTCAATTTTCTAACCAAAACTATGAAAAACTCAAATAAATCTCAAGAGGGATTTGAAATTCACAAAAATGAGAATCAAACAAGCAATCAGATTGGGAAGGAAAAACCTGGAACAATTTGGTGATTAGAGCTGGAAGTCGAACAAGTCAACGAGGGCTCATGTTGTTGTCGTTGTGGTTGTGGCGAAGCATCTGACTTCCCCACATCGCTCAGCAGATCGCCTATGCATAGCACAAGGGTCGAATCCGACTCAGGTTTTACTCTTTATGTGGACTCTGGAAGCTTCTTCGTCTTCTCGGCTCAGTCTGTGTCTGATCTGATCAGGACAGCTTCATTTGCCTTGCACTTCAATTGGTATTTTATAAATTTTCAATATATATTTATATATTTTCCGTTTGCTTTGGGATTTTACTGTTTCTAGGTTGTGGGGATTAATTATATTAATTTATCAAATTAAATAAAATGGACAAGTGGCGGTGGTGCTTCAAAGTTTTGTAAAGAAGGAAGCTTATTTTTAATTTTAACTAATGTTGCCGGCGGTGGTGGGGGATGGTGGCGGGTGGTGGCGGCGGTGGCACCAAAAAGATTTTAGAATTACTAATCGACATCAATACGCACTCGTGTTTGAAAATATGGTGCTAACTTGCTCATAAGATTTTACGATCAGTAATAAATACACTAAATCAAAATTACGTATATGCAATATATTCTTACAATCAGTCATCAAAAACTCAATTAGAACTCAAATTCAAAGAATTAAACCAAAAGATTTTACAATCAGTCATCAAAAACTCAATCAAAACTTAAGAGTACAACTCCCTTCTTTGAGGATTGAACTCCTTGAGACATTCCAACAGATTATCACCAGCTCTCCCCATATAAATTTGAGAGTTCACTTTTCTCTTCTTCTTGTTCACCACGGTTGTGCGAGTCAAAGTAAACGTTCGGATTCCACTGTAATCCGAATTTTCTAACAGGAATTCAGGACGTTCATTCACTTGAGAAGTCACCGCATGTCGCATTGTTGTCTCGATACTAGCAACATTGCAAAATTTCACCACTTGGAGAACATGACTTCCTTTCAGAAAGGTGAGAGGGTGTCCATGCGTAGAAACACCTGTAAAAGGATACTTCGTTGTAATCTCTTTCCAAAAATCATCTACGAGAAGAGCGTTCGGATAAAACACAAAAATACAAGATTTGTCACAGACCAGTTTCTTGGTGACATCCCAAAACCTCCAACAGACGTCTGTGAAGGTGAGACACTGTCTGTCACTTGGTCCTTCTCTAGTAAAAAGGTGCACTTCATATGGAGGTCCCGTGTTCATGTCTTTTAGGCCAGTCACGTATAGGGCTTCAAACGCCCGCTTTATAGCTTGCTCTTCATTAATATGCAAGTCTTCGGACCCTTTTACTCTATATTGTTTTAGATCCTCATCTTTAATGACAATATCTCGTCTACCGAAAAAATTATAAGCTAGCTCCGAAAGTGCATCGTATGCTCCGCTACCCATGCCATGGAATCCCATGCTCAGCTTTAGAGCATCGTGGATTTTTTCACCATTCTTTTTGACCTTATAATATACCAGATGCGCTTTATCAAGGCCGCTGCAAACATAGCATGAATATCCTTTGTGACACTCGTGATACTTGTGGAAGGCTCTGCAGGCTCTTATGACACCATTATGACTCCTCTTCCGCTCTATAACCCCATTTACATCTTGAATCAAGCAAAAGGATTCATATGCATTTCCACAGCGAGATATTTTGGTCTGTAACCAGCTGTTCACAACCGCGATCTTCGATGTTGTTGTCATGACGCAGCCGGTGACCCTAGAATCAGTAGCCAACAAGACAAAGTTTGGGAAGGAGAAGCAGAGGCATGTAGTGCCCTTCCGTCTTAGAATTCTTTCAACAAATTCATCAAGGGACTCATTTTCATGGCCCGTTGCAACACGAAGATATTGAAACTCATTTATAATTGAGTCAACCTGATTAAAACAACGTGACCATCAAAAATATGCAACTATATAATTAATCAGAATAGACATTAGATCATCTCTTTATTTGGGATGATTTTTTTTTACTGTTCATATAACAATGCATAAAGGTGAATTTATGTATTTTTCAAGTACACATCAGATCCCGCTACTTCACAAAACATAATGCTAAAAACCAAACTCAAACACCCATACAGCTGCTTCTTTAGCAGTACCTTCGCTACTTAACAAAACATAACGCTTAAAAGGTAACAAAGAGGAAGGCCTATGAATTTTTAGCGCATGCATATCTAGATAATTAAGGTAGCGTTCCCCTTTTTGAAAAATTGTGCATAGAATACAACTGTTAATCAACGATTCTATAATTGGCCATATAAACCTCATCTTACACCTTAATTAAGATTGCAACCGCAGAAAGTTAAAGACAAAAATCGATTCAAAGGAAATAAAGATGGTAATTAAGCTCATGCTAGAATAAAAGAACAACAAATTAGCATTAGCTTAAGCGTAAATTAAAAATTCACCCAAAGGCCTTGCTCTGACAGTAAATAATTGTTCCCATAACCAAAAAAAAAAAAATCATGGAGATCGAGAGTACCTCATCACCGTATCTGCCGACTTCAACCTTGTTTTCAATGCTTGCTGCCTTCGGAATATCATCACCCATCTTCTTCTTGATGTAGGACAGAGTTGTGCAGCGAAATTTAGATAGAGTAGCAGAAGCGAAAACACACAACACTTAAACAACAATAATAACGATATTCCAAATAAACTCCTATATACCGCATGAAATTTAACTCGTCAATAATCTTTTTTTTATGAGGTACCCGGGGGTGGTTATATAGCTAGCCTTAAATCCAATGCAAATAGGAATGTACACGAATTCCATGAAAGAAATCATAATCCTACGTACCAGCCGTAGGAAAAATAAAAATAAAACAGGAAATCAAGCCAAAACCTAACGAAAACGGCAACACTAAAAAACTCAGGAAACAAATAATAAAAATTCTGCTCTAAAGCCCTAATTAATCCATGCCAGCGGCTGGATTATTTTCATTCCTTTTTCATGTTTTTCATCAGTAAACCCTAAAGATTTACGTTGATGTCCTCATCACTTCTTTCACATTCTCAAATTCATTCCGCAAAGCTGCATGTTTTTCTTCCTTTACAATTGAGTCAACGTGACCGTCAAAAATATGCAACTATATAATCAATAGACATGTTCAAAGACAGTCTAGAAAGCTCTTAACACATAACATTTTAGGTCACATCTATCACTACTAATTAGTCCTTAATTTGTTTAGTTAATTTGTCTTATTTTGTGTCAAGTATAAATAAACTTTTCTTTCTCCCAAATTCACATTTGATAAGCTTTGACATCCAATTCATACAAGGTGCTTTTCGTTGTACGTAATTGATGGATGTGCATGGCTACATGCAAATGAGGGCAGCTGCAAGCTGGAATTTGTAAGCTCATGTTCGTCGGTCAACTCCAAGACCTCGCGCGTAACCAGGGCGGCCCTAAAATTTTAGGGGTCCTCTACGGAATTTTAATTGAGACAGTCACCAAGAAAATAAATTTACCATCAATCAATGTTATAGTTTATAAATTAATTTTTCAGTCTTTATTCAAATACAATTCGTTCAGCGCATAAAAGTTAATTAAATGGAATTAGGTGCAGCTGCTTATGCATCTCCTATCCCTCTAAAATGGCTTTGGGTTCGACCTTTTTTCGAGACAATGTTGAATTTTTTTTGTTCCCTCACAAATAAATATGCATAAAAAAGAATACGCACTAACCGCTTCGAACCCATAACACGGCGCAAAAGTTGCATAGAAAGATACTACTGGTGCTAATTAACTGCAAATTCTATCATCTTCTTCCACAAAATTGTATATAATCTTACACTCGTACATATATCGATCATACACTAAAAAATTAGAGACACTTCAAAATTGGGAGTCGTGTGCGGATGCACCACCTGCATTCCCACAGGGCCGACCTCGCTCGTAACATCTACTTAGACTGCTCATATGAAGATGACTCCTTCCCAATCCGAGCTCTGTAGCATTCTCAGTATGTCCCACATCGACAGATGCTCAGTTTCTCAGCTACTACTCGTCAGTCAGATGAATTTGACATCTTCTTCATGAATGTTTCTCCAAATTGTGTCTACTGTAACATATCCAAATAATTGGAAGTAATTGGATCACTATATATAGTCGTTTCTGTCTTCCAAACACTGAAGCCATAGGGGACGAAGTGAATCAAAATGACTTGAAAAATAAGAGTGATCTATTATTTGGTTGTAGCTTCATCAATTATAATGCCTAAAGAGAGAATTTTAATTTATTAGATTTCTCTACGCGAATGTCTGAGTTTTGTTTCCCTAACAAGGCAAAGATCCTTTTTCTTTTCTTTTTTTCCTCAAAATGCATTTGGTTGTAGAATTATAGCAAGTTAATTAATTTTGATTAGGGGTCAGCGCGGATCGGTTTGATCCGGTTTGGCACTAAAAATTTAACAAAACCAACTAGCATTCAAAGGTTCGGTTTTGACCAATATCACCACTGAAACTGAACCAAACCAAACCATTGTTAATCGGTTTAGTTCGGTTTGGTTCGGTCGGTTTAAGCTTATTCTCCACACATCAATATAAAATGTCCAACATTTCAAGACTTTTATTTTTCTAAACGTCTATACTATACATCTCACACATTCCAATTAGATCAAAACATTAAGTTTTTAGAACATAAAAATTTCATCAAGTCAACTAGGACTAAGTTTCAATTATAGAAAATCTCCTGATAGCAACCGATTTATCAGTTATAATCTCACATAAGCCTAAAATACAAACAAATCTTCTAATTGTTAATAGTCATTACAACTTATAATATGTTAACACTTATTGTATATGTCTAATTAGACATCCAAATAACCTATGGTATGTTGGCATGTGTAAAATAAATAAAATTATAATTAAAAGATGTATGGTCAGTTCGGTTTGTCTCAGGCACAATTGTCCTGGTTTTAGGTTTCTATCCATTTTCATGTCGTGTAACGTACTATGCACATGATATTTAGCCCCTTGAATCAAGTATCCACAGTTGGATAGAATTCATCGCAATCGTTGAACCCATGATAGCAAGGACATTGGGATTGAAGTTCGTCCCTAGGTCTAGAACAATTTCTTTCCTAGAAGTCTTTTGCCTCTTTTGTTCAATCATTCGGTTATCGGGGTTTGATTGTGAATTAAAGCTATTAAGAAGATTCTTATCTTCAAAAAATAAAACAAAATTTTAATTAACGAAAGTTATACTCCAATTAAAATGGGCCTTTATTTCAATTGGCGCTCCATCTAATTTTTATCGATTTTTATTTAACTCTCTACGAAATTGGGGTTGCTCCCACTAGACATGGAATCCCTTCATAGATGGGATTGAAAACTTGTAATGGCCTTCATAATTTGCATTAGGCAGCTAGGGCTCGTATGCGACGCGATTAGCGCCAACTTCACGTGATTGTAGTACTGAGCATATATCTATTACACCCAGCCTGATCCATGTAGCTACTTTGTGCATGGACTTGTGTGTTTGCATATGTTGATAAGCATACTGTATTATGTTGCGTTAATGGTGTTTACTCATATCTTTGGCAGTGGTGCCTTTATACTATTTTGATAGTTTTTATACTATACGTAGTATGCTTTTGGAAAATTATACAGGTTTTTCAAAGAGGCGTTACTTATGTTACGAAAAGCAAAGGTTTTGCCCACTCACACTTTTTGTTTTGCACCCCTCCAAGATTTAGCAGCTGGACTTGTGGCGAGCGAGACAGTTCTAGTGTTTACGACTTCTGCACCAGATAAACATAGGATTTCCTTCTTCCGCTTGTATGTTTCATCCATCCTACTCAAGATGGGATTGATTCGTATTTTCTTTATTGCACTTTAACTATGCTTTGAACATTTCGTGATGTGTATTAATTAAGGGTTCTACCCGACTTCTGCGCACTCATACGCTTGGTATCTTTAGTTTAAGACTTTGGATTTATTTTATTCGGAATTTTCCACTTCATCTTCATGACATTGCTTTCGTCACCCTCCGGGGTGTCGGCCAGCACGCCTCGATTTCGGTACCCTTCGGGATATCCGAGTCGGGGTGACACTATTTTGGAAAACGGTGACACTATTTCGAAAAACAGTGACACTCTATCAAGAAACGGTGACATTATTTAAAAAAAAAAAAAAACAATGACACTATTTCTAGAAATGGCGACAATATTTCGAAAATCGGTGACACTATTTCTAGAAATAGCGACACTATTTCAGGAAACGGTAACACTATTTAAAAAAACAGTAACAATACTTCGAAAAACGATGTCACTGTTTCTTATTTATAAAATTTCATAAAGTGTTTTTCATCACAAATTTGTTGATAATAGTTTTGTTGAATTTTGGCATGTGATAGAAAATGTAACTAATTTTTATATTTTATACATAACAAAAACAAAAACAAAAAAGAAGAGACGGGAGGAGGGCGTGACGTGAGAAAGAGAGAGAAAAAAGAGATAGGTGATGGTTGAAAGTGAAGAAAGTGAGAAATGATGGTTATGGGTCAAGAGGAAGGGGACGGGTGAGGAGGGTGGTTGAGTGGGTGGGTGTGAAACACGCGCGTCAGTTTTTTTTTTTTTAATCTTTATTGTATTAAACTTTATCCTTTTCACTAAAGTTCAAGTATTTTTCATCAAAATTTATGTCATTTTTATTAAACAAAGTTATTAAGGTGCTTTTGATTAAGAAAAGGTTTAGAAATAGGGGTGGGCACGGGCCGGGCCGGGCCCAAAAATGGAGGAACCGAAGTGGACCCGTTTATATTTGAAACGGGGCGGGGCGGGGCAGGTTGTCAAATTTGTAGAAGTGGAACAGGACCTAACCCGGACCGTTTGAAACGGGCCGAGTCCTACGGGTCCACGGGTCCAATTTGTTTAAAAAAAAAAAAAAAGGCAGCAAGCAGCAAGCTGCTGCTGCACTAAAAAAAAGGCACCAGTCTCTTCGCTTGATGAGCAGTCTCGGAAGCAGAGTTAGGAGCAGAAACGACGCCGTATGGTCTGGAATCAAGGGCCAACGTCGGTGATTGCTGAAGCTGGGAGTACTGAACGACGTCGTGGCGGGGGCTCGCAAGAGGAGCAGCAGGGGCGGAGGTTGTGTGTTTCCACGAGCTTACGGTTTCAACGGAGGTGACGCAGCACTCCTTCCAGTTGAGGTCGGCGAGGTCGGCGACGACGTCCTCCAGGGTGGTGATCACAAACGGCGAGATGTAGTCTTTGAGCGTCGAGCGAGCCGGATCGACCAGCGGCAGCGAGCTCACGGCGTCGCTCCACGTGTCTTGAGATTTCAAAATTGGAGAAAAAAACAGAGGAAATGCGATGGATCAGGACTTGTTTGGTTACAAAGAAAGTGTGAGAAAATAAAATCGGCCAAGACGTGAAGCAAATTTAAAAAAACAAAGAAAAAAATGCGATGGAATAGGACTTGTTTGGTTACCGAGAAAGTGTGAGAAAAAAATAATGCAGCTCTTCAATTGCATGCCTGTGAAAACTGGAAGATGGAACATGGAAGTGGAACGCACGGGAGGAAGAAGAAAGAAAGGAGTAAAGTGTTGCCCTATAATCAACGGTGTTGATTTAATCTCACTTAAGTGGGATTAAATCAACGGTTTAGATTCATTATTTCTGGTCCGGGCCGGGGACCCGTTATTTATTTTTTTGGACCCGCCCCGCCCCGCACAATTCATGGACTCGGCCCGGCCCGGCCCGTTTTGCTTTCACCTTTTTTCGACCCGCCCCTAACCCGCCCCGACCCGCGGGTCCAAGACCCGTTTGCCCACCCCTATTTAGAAATACCCTTTTCATTGAAGCTTCCATGACATTATATTAGTTGGAGGATTTTATTACTTTTTGATAATCAAGAAAGAATCAAAATCAAAATTAAAAATTTAATTTCCGCGTGGATTTTTGTGACAAACTATTTTGCCACTAAAAGTATTTAAGGAACAATCTGGGACTTTTAGTGGGACTTTTAGTGACAAACTGTTTTATCACCAAAAGTCCTTCGGATTTCAATTTCAGTATTTATCTTTTTCTCCAATCTTTTAATTAATCCCTAAAACACATATCCTAATCTTACCTATCCAATATTTAGGCCAAAATGTTATCAAGGATTATTCTAAAACAACAACCCTAATAATTAAAGTAAAGAAATCTACAATAGAATTCACCGTAACAATGAAACAAATTGCACAATTATCCATTACAATCATGGCTTTGATACCACTGTTGGGTGTCCGGGCATATTATTGATATAAATTTAATTCGAATAATTAAATACGCAGCGAAAAATAATAAATAACATACAATATGATATACCAATTATATATCCAGTCGGTTGTAATTCGATAATGCAACAAAGAATAACGATTAAGAGATTAACTTACTCGAATCATTAACCACGTGTGCACCACTTTGTAGGATCATCCTTGTGCTTGTGCTCTTCCTCTTCATGATGAACCAGAATAAATCACTTCATATGTTGAGCCTCTAGGAGTATCCACACTAATACACTGATGACGAATGATGGAGTGAGGGATTTGATGTGCTAGTAAGATCACTCACTTAAAATTAAACAATAATTTTAGGCAGCGCACCAGGAGGATTTTCGGCTAGGGTATATATAATAACCCATAGCCGCACCTAACCATTAGGCTTGACACCACGGTCTTTGTCCCATCCATCTACCCCTTTTCACTTGCCCACTTGGGCTTGTGACTTGGATCACATTTAATTAAATATAGCCCAAAACTTGTTTTAATTAAAACATGTCCAATAGGCCCAAATAATTAATTATACAATATACTTAATAATTAATTATATCTTATCATCATCCATGTAACGCCGTTAGTACTATCATAGGTGTGGCCCCAGTTCTAATCTGAAACCTAAGAAAGGAAATTAATTAATGTTCAGTTTAATTCCACAAGCTTGCGAGTAACACCTAGCAACATGCCATGGCTAATGGATTAGATAGAAGTATTCGTGATATAATCATAGATATTTTTTCTCAACCTTGAATGTAGTTACAATACAATTCGCTTCTAGCTAGCATCTATGCGTTCCGATCAAGATTTATGTTATATATATGGATTTTATGTCAAATCACAATGATCACCATGATGCATTCATGTTGAAGCAATTCTTACAAACATAACTTGATCACCACTTTCATGCTAGAGATTTCCTTATAGATGGATCTTCAAGTGGCTTGAGGATATCTTTTCATTGAACAACTACCGTAAGGTGATAGGGATCTTTATCGTGCATTCATATATTCCATACTACTCCATGTGAACCCGAGCAACACACTATCTAGTCCAATATCTCATTGAGAGCTTTGGGTGAACTCAAAGTTCATAGTTTATAAGCACAAGATATTCGACGATGCCCGATCTAAGAACTATTTATCCTACAACCCGAAGCTTTGTAACGTTGGACATGTGGTAAGCATCCATACGTTTAAGCCTAGCGTTGTTCAAGAACTTGTTCACCGTACAAGCACTTGTATATCCACCACGTGTCCAACACGCCGCTCATCTTCAATTTTTGCAAATTTTGTTTTGTCGAAACGCTCATCTTCAATTTGCCCTATAAACTAGCATAATAATGCGTGTTTATGTTGTCGACGTGTTTTATTTTTTGTTTCTCTTTGTTTTTTAAGGCAGATTATTTTTACGCAAAGAAATCTTTTAATTAAGATTCTCATTGGAAATAAAATGTGAAATGGTAGTAATAAAGGAGAGACTACAGCCTTAGAGGCAGAGAAATCGAGTGTCTTATTTTTTTAATAGTAATTAAACTCCCTTATATAGAGTAAGAGTAACTTGGAGAGAAACACAAGTGTCTCTAATTCATCAATAATCAATAAGGTTAACTAACAATATTACGCCACTTAAAAGTTGGCCAGCTTCAATGTGTATTCCTCTTCAATTGTGTTAGAGGGTCTGTAAGTTCCGAATTTCGGGTGAATGACGCAGTTTGCAAAAATTTATTCCCCGCCGCTTAGTGTAACATATTGATGAATTAAAAAAACACAATATTACACATAGTTACGGACAACCACATAGACATAAATATTTACAACAGATTTCGCTTTGGTCGATTTCTACGTTTGACGTTGGATGGTTTATTTATTTTAGAATAAAAAAAGAAAAGAAAAGGAATTGGTTGACAAACCGCCTTTTATCAAGGGCATTACGGTGAAATCAGACGGAAAAGTCAAGTATAAGGAAGATCTAATACGCCTAACCCTAACTACCCAGAGTCCACCAAGCTCGTGCAATCCCTCGCCTTCAAACAAAGCCATGAAAACCGCCGACCCAGCACGCAATCGCAGGCGGAGTGAACCCAATCCTAGCGGCGAAGAGCGGTATGCTTTTTTATTTGGTTTTTGTTTTTTGGGTTTGCGAGTGGGGAGGAAGATTATTCGTACTCCGAATTTGTGGCTTCGTTTGCAATCTGAATATGTATACATGTTTTGAGTTTGAACAAACGTATTAAACAAAACTTTGAATTTAATTTAATTTCATACCTAATTCCTTGGTCTCGATAAAATTTTTATATTGAAACATGTACTTAATTTTTGTTTTTTTTAATGTAATAGGTTTGATATTCATTCACAGGCAATCGAAATTTTGTTTTACTGCGGATTACTTGACTAAAACCCTCAACAAAGTTTTGTTTGATTGATACATTGCTTGGCTACTGATATTATTCCAAATAACTTTTTGTTAATAATTTTTTTTTTTTCCAGAAGCTGAGAGAAAACAAGAGTATATGGAGGGGTACAACGCCTACAGTGAGCTCCTCAATGCCTCTCCTCCGCCTCTGGTGGATCCAACTAATGCTTATGAATTTATCAACGTTTTTTTCATTCTAATTCTCTTTGTTATCTTGAAATTTTCAGTGCGAGCAAGAACGTGCCAGATGTTAGAAATGTTGAAGGAGGCACATCTTGTGAAATTATCAATGTTTCCGATGGTACTCGTCATAATAATAATAATCTTTTTCTTTTCCTAGTAACTTATTGGTTTGAAATATTGCTTTGCCATTATCTCAGAAGTAATATTAAGTTCCAAATGTTTTTTGTTTAATCTTAAATTGGATGGATTCGTTTCACTTTTGAATATAACTAGTAGGTATTTGATTTAAACAGAGCAAGCAATTAAGGGTCTTAGTTAAATATGCGATTAATCCCATATGGCTTACTAACTTACAAACAGATGAGGAGGAAGAAGAAAGGGCTTTTTGAAGATCCAATAGTACCAATATGTCCAATTTGTGCTGAGGGTCGCCACTGTGTTGACTACTGCCCTGGCGGGAAGGTCTCCTGATGGATGTAACTGAAGTTCCTGCAAGGGTTATGCAATATGTTGTTTGCTTGAAGGTCCGCATAACAAGTGCAAACATGATTAAAGATGTTATTAACGTTGAATGTTATATTTGTGATGAAAGGAGACCACTTGACTTTGGAATGTCCGAACATACGAGCCAGAGCCAAAGCTGATAGCGGCCCGGTGCCAGCAAGAGCCGTCGAAAAGAGAGGAAGAAGCTGCTGGCCAGGGCAAGAGCCAGAGCCGAAGTCAAGCCAATGGTACCCTTTGAATGCTTACTTTGTCATGTGAAAGGGGAGACCACCTGTATTCGGAGTGCTCGAGGCTAGAGCTGCGATGACGAAAGCTAATAGTGAATCAAGAAAGATGAAAGAGGCTGCCAAAGGGCAAGATCCAAATGGGCGTAGGGCCTCGAACCACTGTTCAAAGTTTACTTGTGGAGGTGAAACACTTGGGTTTGGAGTGGCTTTGATTCTTTTGTTTTAAAACAGAGTTAATGAGCTTATTGATTTTCTTTTTCAATGTCGGTATATTTATATATATTTGACCTCACTTCTTGTAGCTATATATAAGATCATATTCAAGGTGTGCACTTTTATATCAATGCTACCATTATGGTATTTTGACAGAGGATTGCCTCCATTATTTTATAGACGGAGGTTTGGAAATAGATGTTCTTGATTCATCTTCAACTGCCATCCCTGATTCCCTTGTGTAACAGCAGTGCATCTCTTGGCTAATAATGTATCTTGAAATTTTCAGTGCGCGAGCAAGAACGCCAGATGTTAGAAATTATTCTGAAAGGCAAGTTCAACATTCTCCATTCCACAGCATGCTTGAACATTATTCTGCACAATAGCAATAATCCAATAACTATATATGTTACATGTTTGAGAATATTGTTGGAGGAAAAGATAGATAGAACTACAGAGATTTATCCCTTCCACAAGCTATAACAGACACACATATATTAATTAACTTTTGTTTGGAGGGACTAACTACTCTGCCTAACAAAAGTTTTCTCCTTCATGAGAACTGTCGGCAAAGTTAATCAAACATACATTCACAAGAAAATTCATCCACATAAGTAAGTGCAGTGTTATGTGTGCCACATATATCCTAGCTAGCCGTATATTGTCAACTAGTAATGAACTAAGTTCCAATATTTAGGCTAAATAAAAGATAGGGTAGGACTCTTATATCAAAACATAAGCATGGCTTGTTCTAAATGATGCATGGTTGTATTATTTAACTTATATCACAGACACAAATGCAAAAAATTTTGCCCAAACTCAAGTTAAAATCATTGTTTCTAAATTAAAAATAAGTACTGTTTCTAAAATCCAAAAATATGAATCACAAGCTCACATTAGGAAACTCTATCATTTCATAGTGCCAACAAACAGAGATTGTATGTGGCAGAAGAGATTTTTATAATCGTAGCAAGATAACATTTTTTTTTTCCAATGAGTGCCATCAAGCGAGCCCTATTTTTATTGAAGGGGTATACCTCCTTTGGAAACATGGACTGCGCCGAAGGTCATCATGGGCAAAACCGAAAATACGAGTAACTCATAAACAATTGGCCAGCCCTATTGGATTGGTTTCAGTTTGAGCATCAGACAAAGTTATATGAGTATTTTTGGTTAAGATTTAAATATTTGGAAGCCCCCTTATCATTAGTTTTTGTTACTTATTATTCTTTCTTTTTTTTTGTTATTCATAATGGGTTTTCAATTTTCTAACCAAAACTATGAAAAACTCAAATAAATCTCAAGAGGGATTTGAAATTCACAAAAATGAGAATCAAACAAGCAATCAGATTGGGAAGGAAAAACCTGGAACAATTTGGTGATTAGAGCTGGAAGTCGAACAAGTCAACGAGGGCTCATGTTGTTGTCGTTGTGGTTGTGGCGAAGCATCTGACTTCCCCACATCGCTCAGCAGATCGCCTATGCATAGCACAAGGGTCGAATCCGACTCAGGTTTTACTCTTTATGTGGACTCTGGAAGCTTCTTCGTCTTCTCGGCTCAGTCTGTGTCTGATCTGATCAGGACAGCTTCATTTGCCTTGCACTTCAATTGGTATTTTATAAATTTTCAATATATATTTATATATTTTCCGTTTGCTTTGGGATTTTACTGTTTCTAGGTTGTGGGGATTAATTATATTAATTTATCAAATTAAATAAAATGGACAAGTGGCGGTGGTGCTTCAAAGTTTTGTAAAGAAGGAAGCTTATTTTTAATTTTAACTAATGTTGCCGGCGGTGGTGGGGGATGGTGGCGGGTGGTGGCGGCGGTGGCACCAAAAAGATTTTAGAATTACTAATCGACATCAATACGCACTCGTGTTTGAAAATATGGTGCTAACTTGCTCATAAGATTTTACGATCAGTAATAAATACACTAAATCAAAATTACGTATATGCAATATATTCTTACAATCAGTCATCAAAAACTCAATTAGAACTCAAATTCAAAGAATTAAACCAAAAGATTTTACAATCAGTCATCAAAAACTCAATCAAAACTTAAGAGTACAACTCCCTTCTTTGAGGATTGAACTCCTTGAGACATTCCAACAGATTATCACCAGCTCTCCCCATATAAATTTGAGAGTTCACTTTTCTCTTCTTCTTGTTCACCACGGTTGTGCGAGTCAAAGTAAACGTTCGGATTCCACTGTAATCCGAATTTTCTAACAGGAATTCAGGACGTTCATTCACTTGAGAAGTCACCGCATGTCGCATTGTTGTCTCGATACTAGCAACATTGCAAAATTTCACCACTTGGAGAACATGACTTCCTTTCAGAAAGGTGAGAGGGTGTCCATGCGTAGAAACACCTGTAAAAGGATACTTCGTTGTAATCTCTTTCCAAAAATCATCTACGAGAAGAGCGTTCGGATAAAACACAAAAATACAAGATTTGTCACAGACCAGTTTCTTGGTGACATCCCAAAACCTCCAACAGACGTCTGTGAAGGTGAGACACTGTCTGTCACTTGGTCCTTCTCTAGTAAAAAGGTGCACTTCATATGGAGGTCCCGTGTTCATGTCTTTTAGGCCAGTCACGTATAGGGCTTCAAACGCCCGCTTTATAGCTTGCTCTTCATTAATATGCAAGTCTTCGGACCCTTTTACTCTATATTGTTTTAGATCCTCATCTTTAATGACAATATCTCGTCTACCGAAAAAATTATAAGCTAGCTCCGAAAGTGCATCGTATGCTCCGCTACCCATGCCATGGAATCCCATGCTCAGCTTTAGAGCATCGTGGATTTTTTCACCATTCTTTTTGACCTTATAATATACCAGATGCGCTTTATCAAGGCCGCTGCAAACATAGCATGAATATCCTTTGTGACACTCGTGATACTTGTGGAAGGCTCTGCAGGCTCTTATGACACCATTATGACTCCTCTTCCGCTCTATAACCCCATTTACATCTTGAATCAAGCAAAAGGATTCATATGCATTTCCACAGCGAGATATTTTGGTCTGTAACCAGCTGTTCACAACCGCGATCTTCGATGTTGTTGTCATGACGCAGCCGGTGACCCTAGAATCAGTAGCCAACAAGACAAAGTTTGGGAAGGAGAAGCAGAGGCATGTAGTGCCCTTCCGTCTTAGAATTCTTTCAACAAATTCATCAAGGGACTCATTTTCATGGCCCGTTGCAACACGAAGATATTGAAACTCATTTATAATTGAGTCAACCTGATTAAAACAACGTGACCATCAAAAATATGCAACTATATAATTAATCAGAATAGACATTAGATCATCTCTTTATTTGGGATGATTTTTTTTTACTGTTCATATAACAATGCATAAAGGTGAATTTATGTATTTTTCAAGTACACATCAGATCCCGCTACTTCACAAAACATAATGCTAAAAACCAAACTCAAACACCCATACAGCTGCTTCTTTAGCAGTACCTTCGCTACTTAACAAAACATAACGCTTAAAAGGTAACAAAGAGGAAGGCCTATGAATTTTTAGCGCATGCATATCTAGATAATTAAGGTAGCGTTCCCCTTTTTGAAAAATTGTGCATAGAATACAACTGTTAATCAACGATTCTATAATTGGCCATATAAACCTCATCTTACACCTTAATTAAGATTGCAACCGCAGAAAGTTAAAGACAAAAATCGATTCAAAGGAAATAAAGATGGTAATTAAGCTCATGCTAGAATAAAAGAACAACAAATTAGCATTAGCTTAAGCGTAAATTAAAAATTCACCCAAAGGCCTTGCTCTGACAGTAAATAATTGTTCCCATAACCAAAAAAAAAAAAATCATGGAGATCGAGAGTACCTCATCACCGTATCTGCCGACTTCAACCTTGTTTTCAATGCTTGCTGCCTTCGGAATATCATCACCCATCTTCTTCTTGATGTAGGACAGAGTTGTGCAGCGAAATTTAGATAGAGTAGCAGAAGCGAAAACACACAACACTTAAACAACAATAATAACGATATTCCAAATAAACTCCTATATACCGCATGAAATTTAACTCGTCAATAATCTTTTTTTTATGAGGTACCCGGGGGTGGTTATATAGCTAGCCTTAAATCCAATGCAAATAGGAATGTACACGAATTCCATGAAAGAAATCATAATCCTACGTACCAGCCGTAGGAAAAATAAAAATAAAACAGGAAATCAAGCCAAAACCTAACGAAAACGGCAACACTAAAAAACTCAGGAAACAAATAATAAAAATTCTGCTCTAAAGCCCTAATTAATCCATGCCAGCGGCTGGATTATTTTCATTCCTTTTTCATGTTTTTCATCAGTAAACCCTAAAGATTTACGTTGATGTCCTCATCACTTCTTTCACATTCTCAAATTCATTCCGCAAAGCTGCATGTTTTTCTTCCTTTACAATTGAGTCAACGTGACCGTCAAAAATATGCAACTATATAATCAATAGACATGTTCAAAGACAGTCTAGAAAGCTCTTAACACATAACATTTTAGGTCACATCTATCACTACTAATTAGTCCTTAATTTGTTTAGTTAATTTGTCTTATTTTGTGTCAAGTATAAATAAACTTTTCTTTCTCCCAAATTCACATTTGATAAGCTTTGACATCCAATTCATACAAGGTGCTTTTCGTTGTACGTAATTGATGGATGTGCATGGCTACATGCAAATGAGGGCAGCTGCAAGCTGGAATTTGTAAGCTCATGTTCGTCGGTCAACTCCAAGACCTCGCGCGTAACCAGGGCGGCCCTAAAATTTTAGGGGTCCTCTACGGAATTTTAATTGAGACAGTCACCAAGAAAATAAATTTACCATCAATCAATGTTATAGTTTATAAATTAATTTTTCAGTCTTTATTCAAATACAATTCGTTCAGCGCATAAAAGTTAATTAAATGGAATTAGGTGCAGCTGCTTATGCATCTCCTATCCCTCTAAAATGGCTTTGGGTTCGACCTTTTTTCGAGACAATGTTGAATTTTTTTTGTTCCCTCACAAATAAATATGCATAAAAAAGAATACGCACTAACCGCTTCGAACCCATAACACGGCGCAAAAGTTGCATAGAAAGATACTACTGGTGCTAATTAACTGCAAATTCTATCATCTTCTTCCACAAAATTGTATATAATCTTACACTCGTACATATATCGATCATACACTAAAAAATTAGAGACACTTCAAAATTGGGAGTCGTGTGCGGATGCACCACCTGCATTCCCACAGGGCCGACCTCGCTCGTAACATCTACTTAGACTGCTCATATGAAGATGACTCCTTCCCAATCCGAGCTCTGTAGCATTCTCAGTATGTCCCACATCGACAGATGCTCAGTTTCTCAGCTACTACTCGTCAGTCAGATGAATTTGACATCTTCTTCATGAATGTTTCTCCAAATTGTGTCTACTGTAACATATCCAAATAATTGGAAGTAATTGGATCACTATATATAGTCGTTTCTGTCTTCCAAACACTGAAGCCATAGGGGACGAAGTGAATCAAAATGACTTGAAAAATAAGAGTGATCTATTATTTGGTTGTAGCTTCATCAATTATAATGCCTAAAGAGAGAATTTTAATTTATTAGATTTCTCTACGCGAATGTCTGAGTTTTGTTTCCCTAACAAGGCAAAGATCCTTTTTCTTTTCTTTTTTTCCTCAAAATGCATTTGGTTGTAGAATTATAGCAAGTTAATTAATTTTGATTAGGGGTCAGCGCGGATCGGTTTGATCCGGTTTGGCACTAAAAATTTAACAAAACCAACTAGCATTCAAAGGTTCGGTTTTGACCAATATCACCACTGAAACTGAACCAAACCAAACCATTGTTAATCGGTTTAGTTCGGTTTAGTTCGGTCGGTTTAAGCTTATTCTCCACACATCAATATAAAATGTCCAACATTTCAAGACTTTTATTTTTCTAAACGTCTATACTATACATCTCACACATTCCAATTAGATCAAAACATTAAGTTTTTAGAACATAAAAATTTCATCAAGTCAACTAGGACTAAGTTTCAATTATAGAAAATCTCCTGATAGCAACCGATTTATCAGTTATAATCTCACATAAGCCTAAAATACAAACAAATCTTCTAATTGTTAATAGTCATTACAACTTATAATATGTTAACACTTATTGTATATGTCTAATTAGACATCCAAATAACCTATGGTATGTTGGCATGTGTAAAATAAATAAAATTATAATTAAAAGATGTATGGTCAGTTCGGTTTGTCTCAGGCACAATTGTCCTGGTTTTAGGTTTCTATCCATTTTCATGTCGTGTAACGTACTATGCACATGATATTTAGCCCCTTGAATCAAGTATCCACAGTTGGATAGAATTCATCGCAATCGTTGAACCCATGATAGCAAGGACATTGGGATTGAAGTTCGTCCCTAGGTCTAGAACAATTTCTTTCCTAGAAGTCTTTTGCCTCTTTTGTTCAATCATTCGGTTATCGGGGTTTGATTGTGAATTAAAGCTATTAAGAAGATTCTTATCTTCAAAAAATAAAACAAAATTTTAATTAACGAAAGTTATACTCCAATTAAAATGGGCCTTTATTTCAATTGGCGCTCCATCTAATTTTTATCGATTTTTATTTAACTCTCTACGAAATTGGGGTTGCTCCCACTAGACATGGAATCCCTTCATAGATGGGATTGAAAACTTGTAATGGCCTTCATAATTTGCATTAGGCAGCTAGGGCTCGTATGCGACGCGATTAGCGCCAACTTCACGTGATTGTAGTACTGAGCATATATCTATTACACCCAGCCTGATCCATGTAGCTACTTTGTGCATGGACTTGTGTGTTTGCATATGTTGATAAGCATACTGTATTATGTTGCGTTAATGGTGTTTACTCATATCTTTGGCAGTGGTGCCTTTATACTATTTTGATAGTTTTTATACTATACGTAGTATGCTTTTGGAAAATTATACAGGTTTTTCAAAGAGGCGTTACTTATGTTACGAAAAGCAAAGGTTTTGCCCACTCACACTTTTTGTTTTGCACCCCTCCAAGATTTAGCAGCTGGACTTGTGGCGAGCGAGACAGTTCTAGTGTTTACGACTTCTGCACCAGATAAACATAGGATTTCCTTCTTCCGCTTGTATGTTTCATCCATCCTACTCAAGATGGGATTGATTCGTATTTTCTTTATTGCACTTTAACTATGCTTTGAACATTTCGTGATGTGTATTAATTAAGGGTTCTACCCGACTTCTGCGCACTCATACGCTTGGTATCTTTAGTTTAAGACTTTGGATTTATTTTATTCGGAATTTTCCACTTCATCTTCATGACATTGCTTTCGTCACCCTCCGGGGTGTCGGCCAGCACGCCTCGATTTCGGTACCCTTCGGGATATCCGAGTCGGGGTGACACTATTTTGGAAAACGGTGACACTATTTCGAAAAACAGTGACACTCTATCAAGAAACGGTGACATTATTTAAAAAAAAAAAAAACAATGACACTATTTCTAGAAATGGCGACAATATTTCGAAAATCGGTGACACTATTTCTAGAAATAGCGACACTATTTCAGGAAACGGTAACACTATTTAAAAAAACAGTAACAATACTTCGAAAAACGATGTCACTGTTTCTTATTTATAAAATTTCATAAAGTGTTTTTCATCACAAATTTGTTGATAATAGTTTTGTTGAATTTTGGCATGTGATAGAAAATGTAACTAATTTTTATATTTTATACATAACAAAAACAAAAACAAAAAAGAAGAGACGGGAGGAGGGCGTGACGTGAGAAAGAGAGAGAAAAAAGAGATAGGTGATGGTTGAAAGTGAAGAAAGTGAGAAATGATGGTTATGGGTCAAGAGGAAGGGGACGGGTGAGGAGGGTGGTTGAGTGGGTGGGTGTGAAACACGCGCGTCAGTTTTTTTTTTTTTAATCTTTATTGTATTAAACTTTATCCTTTTCACTAAAGTTCAAGTATTTTTCATCAAAATTTATGTCATTTTTATTAAACAAAGTTATTAAGGTGCTTTTGATTAAGAAAAGGTTTAGAAATAGGGGTGGGCACGGGCCGGGCCGGGCCCAAAAATGGAGGAACCGAAGTGGACCCGTTTATATTTGAAACGGGGCGGGGCGGGGCAGGTTGTCAAATTTGTAGAAGTGGAACAGGACCTAACCCGGACCGTTTGAAACGGGCCGAGTCCTACGGGTCCACGGGTCCAATTTGTTTAAAAAAAAAAAAAAAAGGCAGCAAGCAGCAAGCTGCTGCTGCACTAAAAAAAAGGCACCAGTCTCTTCGCTTGATGAGCAGTCTCGGAAGCAGAGTTAGGAGCAGAAACGACGCCGTATGGTCTGGAATCAAGGGCCAACGTCGGTGATTGCTGAAGCTGGGAGTACTGAACGACGTCGTGGCGGGGGCTCGCAAGAGGAGCAGCAGGGGCGGAGGTTGTGTGTTTCCACGAGCTTACGGTTTCAACGGAGGTGACGCAGCACTCCTTCCAGTTGAGGTCGGCGAGGTCGGCGACGACGTCCTCCAGGGTGGTGATCACAAACGGCGAGATGTAGTCTTTGAGCGTCGAGCGAGCCGGATCGACCAGCGGCAGCGAGCTCACGGCGTCGCTCCACGTGTCTTGAGATTTCAAAATTGGAGAAAAAAACAGAGGAAATGCGATGGATCAGGACTTGTTTGGTTACAAAGAAAGTGTGAGAAAATAAAATCGGCCAAGACGTGAAGCAAATTTAAAAAAACAAAGAAAAAAATGCGATGGAATAGGACTTGTTTGGTTACCGAGAAAGTGTGAGAAAAAAATAATGCAGCTCTTCAATTGCATGCCTGTGAAAACTGGAAGATGGAACATGGAAGTGGAACGCACGGGAGGAAGAAGAAAGAAAGGAGTAAAGTGTTGCCCTATAATCAACGGTGTTGATTTAATCTCACTTAAGTGGGATTAAATCAACGGTTTAGATTCATTATTTCTGGTCCGGGCCGGGGACCCGTTATTTATTTTTTTGGACCCGCCCCGCCCCGCACAATTCATGGACTCGGCCCGGCCCGGCCCGTTTTGCTTTCACCTTTTTTCGACCCGCCCCTAACCCGCCCCGACCCGCGGGTCCAAGACCCGTTTGCCCACCCCTATTTAGAAATACCCTTTTCATTGAAGCTTCCATGACATTATATTAGTTGGAGGATTTTATTACTTTTTGATAATCAAGAAAGAATCAAAATCAAAATTAAAAATTTAATTTCCGCGTGGATTTTTGTGACAAACTATTTTGCCACTAAAAGTATTTAAGGAACAATCTGGGACTTTTAGTGGGACTTTTAGTGACAAACTGTTTTATCACCAAAAGTCCTTCGGATTTCAATTTCAGTATTTATCTTTTTCTCCAATCTTTTAATTAATCCCTAAAACACATATCCTAATCTTACCTATCCAATATTTAGGCCAAAATGTTATCAAGGATTATTCTAAAACAACAACCCTAATAATTAAAGTAAAGAAATCTACAATAGAATTCACCGTAACAATGAAACAAATTGCACAATTATCCATTACAATCATGGCTTTGATACCACTGTTGGGTGTCCGGGCATATTATTGATATAAATTTAATTCGAATAATTAAATACGCAGCGAAAAATAATAAATAACATACAATATGATATACCAATTATATATCCAGTCGGTTGTAATTCGATAATGCAACAAAGAATAACGATTAAGAGATTAACTTACTCGAATCATTAACCACGTGTGCACCACTTTGTAGGATCATCCTTGTGCTTGTGCTCTTCCTCTTCATGATGAACCAGAATAAATCACTTCATATGTTGAGCCTCTAGGAGTATCCACACTAATACACTGATGACGAATGATGGAGTGAGGGATTTGATGTGCTAGTAAGATCACTCACTTAAAATTAAACAATAATTTTAGGCAGCGCACCAGGAGGATTTTCGGCTAGGGTATATATAATAACCCATAGCCGCACCTAACCATTAGGCTTGACACCACGGTCTTTGTCCCATCCATCTACCCCTTTTCACTTGCCCACTTGGGCTTGTGACTTGGATCACATTTAATTAAATATAGCCCAAAACTTGTTTTAATTAAAACATGTCCAATAGGCCCAAATAATTAATTAATACAATATAATTAATAATTAATTATATCTTATCATCATCCATGTAACGTCGTTAGTACTATCATAGGTGTGTGGCCTCTTAGGTTCTAACTAAAACCGGCAGTGAAATTAATTAATAAACTAGTTTAATTCCACAAGCTATGAGTAACACCTAGCAACATGCCATGGCTACTCGGATTAGATAGAAGTATTCGTGATATAATCATGATACTCTTTCGAACCTTGATTGTAGTTACAATACAATTCGGTTCTTCTAGCTAGCATCTATGTTCCGATCAAGATTTATGTTATATATATGGATTTTATGTCAAATCACAATGATCACCATGATGCATTTCATGTTGAAGCAATTCTTACAAACATAACTTGATCA
>CM031080.1:41516863-41605014 GCA_018257905.1 Gillenia trifoliata | reverse complement strand
GCACAAAGTCCAAACACTAACAGCACAAAGTCCACTTTCTCAACAATTCCTCCCCTAAACTGAACGGCTGACAGCCTTCAGTTTACTTCTGTAATTGAACGAACTCCAAGCAGCTTACGAAATTTTTCAAAAATCTCCAGCTTCAGTGGTTTGGTCATGACGTCTGCAACCTGTTCATTAGTACCACAATATTCCAGCTTCACAGCACCATCTCTTGTGAGATCACGCAGAAAGTGAAACCTCACATCGATGTGCTTGCTTCTACCGTGCATAACAGGATTTCTTGATAACTTAATTGTAGAATTATTATCACAGAGTACTGGAATGCACTTACAATTAGTATGACCAAGCTGGTTAAGAATCCTTTTCATCCAAACACCTTGGCATGCACAGGCAGCAGCTGCAACGAACTCAGCTTCGGTTGTGGACAATGCTACAACAGGCTGCTTCTTTGAACTCCATGATACAGCTCCTTCACTCATCAGAAAAACATATCCAGACATACTCTTTCTATCCTCTACGTCACCGGCATAATCGCTGTCGGTGAAGGCAAGTAGAACATCTTTAACTCCTCTATTGTAAAACACCCCCAAATCCAAAGTTCCTTTTAAATACCGAAGCACCCTTTTTGCAGCCAACATATGTGCCTCCTTAGGTTTAGCCATGTACCTACTTATCAAGCATACAACATACATCATGTCTGGTCTGGTGGCTGTCAAATACATGAGGCTACCGACCATTTGCTTAAACAAAGTCACATCTACATCAGCATCTCCAGTTTCTTTTGATAGCTTAGTCCCCGGAACCATAGGATTCTTCACCGAATTGCAGCTTCCCATTCCAAATCTATCAAGTACTTCCCTAGCATACTTCCTTTGACACAAATGAATGCCTTTAGAACTTTGTTGTACCTCAACACCTAGAAAGTATTTCATCTTTCCCAGGTCTGTCATGTCAAACTCCAGCTTCATAGAATTTTTGAATTTCTCACACATGTCAACATCATTCCCTGCATATATCAGATCGTCAACATAGAGACTTACCACTAAGATTTTACCTCCTTCAGTCTTGACAAACAGAGTGGGCTCATAACTACATCTTGCAAATCCTTCCTTGATAAAATATCCCTCTATCCGACTGTACCAGGCCCTGGGTGCCTGCTTTAACCCATATAGAGCTTTTTTAAGTCTGTAAACCTTATCTTCCTCACCTTCTTGCACATATCCCTGTGGTTGCTCTATAAATACAGTTTCACTGAGTTCACCATGCAAGAATGCACTCTTCACATCCAACTGAAACATTGTCCAGCCCTTTTGTGCAGCTATAGCCAAGACCATACGTATAGTGTCCCATCGTGCCACAGGAGCAAACACTTCATTATAGTCTATTCCATGCTTTTGAGCGTAGCCTTTTACCACCAAACGAGCTTTGCATTTGTCAATCTCCCCATTTTCATTAAGCTTAGTCTTATACACCCATTTGACACCAATTCTTTTTGCTCCAATGGGCAGACTTGCTAATTCCCAAGTTTCATTTTTTACTATGGCTGCAATCTCCAAGTCCATTGCATTCCTCCACTTCTCACTCTTTACAGCCTCTTCATAACTTGTTGGATCCTCATAAGAGATGAACATAGCCAAATTATACACCTCTTCTTCTTCTTCGGATAAGCCATCTCCACTTATGTAATCCTGCATCCAAACTGGAGGTCTTCGATTTCTTTCCTCAGGTGAACTTGGTATGTCAACAACAGGTGAATTTGGCATGCTTGCTTCAGTAGACTCTCCTGAATCAGATCCCACATTCTGATGCTCCTCCTCGATATCAGATCCCACATTCTGATGCTTCTCCTCGATATCAACCTCACTATCCTCAGTATTGCTAAACTCTTCATCACTGTCTCCCCACTCTAGTGTATCATGTCTTGCTTCTTCTTCACTCTTCCCCCAATTCCAACTCTCCTTTTCATCAAATTGCACATCTCTACTAATCACAACCCTTTTTGTCACAGGATCAAAAAGCTTGTATGCTTTTGACTCATCACTCATGCCAAGCAATACACATCTATGACTCTTATCATCTAGCTTCAATCTCTTAGCATCTGGAATATGCACATGCCCTATGCAACCAAAGACCCTGAAATGCTCCACACTAGGTTTTACTCCACTCCAGCTTTCTTCAGGTGTCTTATCCTTCACAGCTAAGGTAGGGCTTCGATTAAGAACATAAACAGTCCATCTAACAGCTTCTGACCAAAAAGGTTTAGGCATCTCCTTCTCAGAAAGCAAACATCGAACCATATTCATGATGGTACGATTTTTGCGTTCTGCAACCCCATTTTGTTGGGGTGTATAGGCTGTAGTAAGTTGGCGTTTGATACCATGAACTGTACAAAATTAAACTCCTTCGAAGTAAATTCCCCACCTCGGTCTGTTCTTAAACAACATACAGATAATCCTGACTCCTTTTCAACACGATTTTTGTAGTTCTTGAAAAACATAAATGCTTCACATTTTTCAGCAAGAAAGTAGACCCAAATCTTCCTACTGAAATCATCGATGAAAGTCAAGAGATACCTTTTGTTGCTGTTTGAAGTAGGAGTTATGGGTCCACATATGTCAGCATGTATCAGTTGGAGTTGTTGTGATGCCCTCCATTGACTCTTCCTTGGCATAGCTTCTCGGTGCTGCTTCCCCACCATACAACTTGTACAAATCTTGTTTGAAGCTTTGAGTTGTGGCAGCCTTTTTACTAGGTTCCTGTGCTGTAGGATTCTCAGATTATTGTGACTCAAGTGACCAAATCGTCGATGCCACAAATCTGAGATGTCTTCAGATGCTACATTGAGACAGTTTGAATGTTGTGATGTCATTGTTGCTAGTAGTACAAACATCCTATTTGCAGACATGTGCGTCTGCATGACGAGCCCTCTTCTAGAGTGGTAGATCATGCATTCTCCGTTTTGAATCAATACTGCCAATCCCTTCTCTTGCAGCTGACCAATACTCAAAAGATTATTTTTTAACTCAGGAATATAGAAGACATCAGATACTACATGAGTTACACCTCCCACTTCGAGTTTAATCTTGCCTCTTCCCATCACTGCCATTCTAGAGCCATTTCCCAGCTTCACCGAATGTCTGAATTGATCATCCAAATCCACGAACCATTGCTTATTCCCTGTCATGTGGTTAGAACAACCTGAATCGAGAAACCAAGCTGCCTCTCTCTTTGAGTTGTTGAGCTCAACATAGGACATCAGAAGAAGCTCCTCGTCTTCACCTAATTCGGCATAATTTGCAGCTTTCTCCCAACTAGGGCATTCATACTGAAAATGCCCTAGCCTGTGACACTTATGGCATTCAATCATGGCTTTGTTGAAGCCCTGTCTACCTCTGCCTCGGCCTCTTGCTCTAAATGCTCCACGTCCTCTTCCTCTGCCTCCAAACCTGTCCTCAGATGAGACCTTGAGTACTTGCTCTTCACTTCTATGCTCCTTCATTCTCTGCTCGTGTACCAGCAACTACTTTGTAACTCATCAATTGTCAAAGTGTCCAAGTCATTGGACTCTTCCACTGAACAAACAACATAATCAAAGCGAGAAGTCATAGATCGTAGGATCTTCTCAATTATGACCACTTGCTCCATCTTCTCACCATGAATTTTCATCTTGTTGGCGATTGTCAAAGTACGAGCGAAATACTCATCCACTCCTTCTCCCTCTTTCATCTGCAAGATCTCAAACTCCCTTCTTAGGGCTTGCAGTTGAGCCCTTTTTACTCTGGTTGACCCTTGATATTTCAGCTTCATGGAGTCCCAGATTTGTTTTGCCGTATCCTTGACAAGAATTGTCTCCATAATTGCACGATCTATGGACTGGAACAGGTAGTTCTTGACTTTGAGATCTTTTAGCTTTTGATCCTCAAAGTGCTTGCGCTGAACCTCTGTTAGCTCTGAACTGGTTGAAGGTGCAGCAATGCCTGTTTCCACTAATCCCCAATATTCCTTCGAACGAAGGAAGTTCTCCATTAGCATTGACCAATGGTCATAATGACCATCAAACTTTGGAATTGCCGGTTGCACGAAATTCCCTTCTGCTGCCATCGCTTCTTCTCTCTTCTATTCTCTATCTCTTTTCCTCAATCTCTAAATCTCACTTTTGTTCTCCCAATCAGGCCCCGGTTAGGGGCTCTGATACCAGATTGTTGAAAAACCAAACCCAACAGTACTGTAACTCTCAATCTCTGGTGATGATTCTTATTCAAATGAACAAGTCTGGCTATAAACAGCCATTACACAGAAGCAAAATACATAACTGCAACCCACGTTTTACAAGCCTAATAACGTGGTAGAGAAAATCCAGAAAGGGTCAATACCCAATCTGAAAAGTAAATAACAGACTTAAGAAATAGGAGTTATTGACTCAGCAAAGAAACCTAATAACTCTGAACGGAAATAATCAAACACTAACAGCACAAAGTCCACTTTCTCAACAAAGAGCATCCGCGCTGAACAACAACTCGTCCATTAGTTTCGCACACATTTATATTCTTTTGTACATGGCTAGAAAGAGATCATATATATGTAGGTTCTTATCAGTGTCGAAAAACTTCGGCAGGGCTTTAGCACGCCAGCCCTTGCCTACGGTCCGCCCTTCGGTGAGAGGAGTAAAGAAAAATATATATGAAAACAAAAAGAATTTTTAAGTTATTTTCACTCTCTTGCTTACATTCTCATTTCTTCTATCTCCTCCTTCACTGCTCCTCTTACGCAAAAAGTTTGAAAAGTAGCTAAAGTGCGGAAACACTAGAACCTTTTAACCCAATTTGTACACTTGCAGGATTTTAGCCACTTGAGGGTAGGTTCGAGCATTGCTCGAGGGCGACTATATTTCTCGATCTCGACTGCTCTAGTGGCTATATTTTCTGGTCTTAAAAAGAATATGAATCTTAAAAAATGGCTAAAATCTTTAACGTTGTTCCAAAATTTGAAAATCACAAAAGATCCAAAATTTGGTTTACATTTAAATACTATTCTTCGAATCAAATAGCAAGTACTCCGTTGTAGTCTAGTTGGTCAGATATTCGCTCACCTGAAAGACCCGGGTTCAAGTCCCGGCAACGGGAATTCCTTTTTCCAAAATTTATTTTTTGTTCCAAACATAAACGGCGTCAGTCCGTCTCCGTCTGGTGAGTGTTTCATGGGAACACTAACCCGATTTCATTCTTTTTTACTTTTTCTCAGTCCAAAATACGAACTAGGCTTTAAAAATTCCGGCAGAGGAAAAGATGAAGAAGCCCGCAGTACGAGAAACGTGGGAGGAATCGAAGAAAACATATTAGCGATCCTCGATTCTTCCGAAGCTAAAGACAATCAGGATGCCTACGAGGATAGTAAGTCTTAATTCTGTTATTCCCTTTTGTTGATAAGTTTCGTTTGGTTCCCGGAGAAAATTTACCAAGAAATGAAGTTGGGGAACTAAATGAATTCTGTCAGTTGTTTTGGTGCCTGGAAAACGAGGTACCAACCCAGTTGTCGCGAACTGGGATTGCACCGTTTTATTGTACTTTTCTTCCAATATTTTTCTCATGGATCAAAAGGGCGTTTTACAATCGTTTCTCTTGTTTATTTGGAAATTGATTAACAGGAATCACTTTTCTCGAAGCCGTTCGCGCGCTTCCATTGTACCGAAAGACGGAACCCACCTACCTAGTATCTCTCTCTCTCTCTCTCTTCTCTCTGTGTTTAAATTCAAAGGAAGGAAAAAAGATTGGATTTCAGAGTAAATTATCTTGTTTATAAGCATAAAGTTTGGTGAGATGGAATTTTTCGCATATTGTATCGATGTTTACGATATATCTTTGCCCAAATAACCAATTTCTGTTCATGCCAATTTTGTTGACAGTACCATGTTCGAAGCAATCTTCCATCTTGAGGATTAAAGTCTTCTAGAATTGACCATGGAAAGTTTTCTTACTTTTTGAATGAGTTAGATAAGGTACGCCAACGCTACTTTGAATCTTCAATTTATGTTTTTATACTATCAAATGGTGCAGTATTTTCTTACAAATTCCTTTTCCTTTATGTTTTAGCTATTTCCCTGGTATATTATTCTGATGTAGATAAATCAAAATCATCCAGTAGCATGCCCGAATTAATCGTAGTTGAAGAGGTACTAAGGTTTTATTTTCTTTTCCATTCGTTGAGATATATATATATATATATATATATATGTTTTATGTTGTAACTGACTAATAATGTATCATAATGCCATTTTATGTGTGCTTGTTAGCTCTTGGTATCCATTCGCTTCCTCCGAAATGCTAGTAATGCAGAGGAGCTACTAATAACTCTGGGGGACCAGTTGACTCTCTGTGAGTTTGCATTATCTCGATGTTCATAATCATTAGTGAATTGTAATAAGTTTGTTTAGTTTTACTTTTCTATTTCTAGCTGGAGGGAGTCACACGTATACAATGGGAAAGATGCACCGTGAACTTGGAGTCTAGTGTGAAAGCTTCCTTTAAGTTGGTGTTTAAGATCCTAGGGAATTTTATTTTCTTAGCTCCTCTTGCCAATGGCAGGGTTTCAACTTTTTGACACAAGACCTGCTGATGCAACTGGATGAAGCAAAACTTCCAAGCATCAGAAACAAAGGTTAGTTTAGTTTACTTGCAGTAAGATAACAGAAAAGGTATAAGAGAAGATTGTTAATTCGCGTTATCCATGGATATGTCTGATAAAGTGGTTTGTTTATGACTTCAGGGACATGTGGCATGGGTTCATGGATGACCATTACATAGCTGATATTGTTGTTATAGCGGCTTTCAGCAATGTTGCATAGGAGTCACATGAAGGGATCCATCTGCAAACGCAATGTATCTTGCTCTAAACATGGTTTAAGATAATCTTGGAATGTGAAAATGCGAGGATGATCATGGAGACAACTAATATAGTGCCCATCTATGTGCATGGTGATTCAGGCGCAAATATGAGCCAATCATGTCTGGCTATGCCTTGATTTTAGTTATGTGTTCATCAAATGTAGGGAATTCTTCCTATGTTCTGAACATTCATTCCATGGTTTAGATTTTTATATACTGTTTGTTCATGTTGTTTTCTTTTAAAGAGGCATCTGAAGAGGTAGAAAGCGTTAGGATTCAGAGAGCATCTTATGACTGTATTGTACTTAAGCAATCAACCCGTGGTTATGAGTTTTGACTGAGTTTTATGTTTCTGGTAGTTTAATGCTTATAGAATTACTTTCTTAACCTCTCTAGTCTTGCTTCCCTGGATAAGGAATTTTCCTATATTTTTGGTCTTATATGACATTTTTTTGCAGACCGTAGCAAACATGCTATTGTTAATACTCAATTAATGTTTTGGAATGGGACTTTCTACTGGTACGTAACCGTATCTATGCAAGGTAAGTTGATATCTGATTATCTGAAATGTACTAATGTTATGTACACTAGCTTTCTCAAGTTTTAAGTTGCTTGTTAGTGTATGCAGAAACCATGAACTGGGTAGTTCTGAGAGAGTCGTTACTCAACATGCTTCTATTCTTCATTCAAGCCATGAAACCTGAAGAGCCAGTTTTCCATTGTTGATACATTAAGTGATTCTTTCCAGAACTCTTACCTCAAAATTATCTTTTGAAGGTGTCAAGGAAAGTAAATCACAAAAGCTTGATGAAGGATTGCTTGACCATTATGTGTAACCTGTATCAAACCCATGCTGATTCACTGATGATCTGATATGTTCAGAGAGCTCTGTGGCACAACCTTTCTGAAAATTTTGATACTGCTGCTGCATTTGCTTTTACTCGAGATAGGAAAGCATCACTCTGCATAGCCATGCAAAAGTTTCTTGTAATTGTAAGTCACTTAGAAATGTTTTAATGGAGGTTTGTATACTGATTTCAGCATTGGCACTGGATTTTGACTTTTCAGATCATGGAGCTTGATGGTCCAAGACGAGTGCAGATATGCAAGGTTCTACTACCCGAGCTGATGGTGTCAGGGTACTAGTTTGCTTTTCTCTTGTCATAATGATAGTTGCTCTCTCTGCTTATGTATCATCTTATTTTGTATTTTTATATTTTGTTATACAAAACACTTTTTGCATTTGGTGCAGAACTCTCTTGTTGGAGATGATTCTGGAGGAACTAACTTACAATAAAAGATATTCTTGACTCATTTCTCCAGGTTCATATATCTTTTAATTGCTATCCCTCCCTCTCCCATTTGTGGTTTTCTTGCCGCATCTATATCCCTGTATAGTCTGTGGTTTCTGGGTGCCAGCCACAGTTCCTTTGACTTTACACCAATCAAGTTCCATTCCTCTATTAAATTTTGACAGTGGGAGTTCATTTGTATCACTGTTTATTGAAATCTGATGCTTTTGAAAGATTGTTCTGGTGCTTATAGTACTGCTGGTGCCTTATTTATAAGTGTACTGGGTTCATATGCACTTGGTGCATGGTTAGTAATTTCTTTGAGTTTGTCAAGGGTCTTATAATTCATTAATTTCTTAACGCTTCAGTCCTAATGTGTAACAATTTTAATAGGGTTGGCAGCTAGTTCTTATTCCTTCTGCCAGTTTATTTTATGAGGGTGCATTTGCAGGTTTTCGATGAACCTAAATGGAAGCTTGAGATAGTTGTTCAGCAATTTCAGGAAATATATTGCTAAGGTACTTATATTGTCCCTGACATTACTTTTATTTTTTATATTACCTGTTGTCATTAATGTCCTCACTTAATCATATTCTGGCTATGCTGTAGCCTTCCCCATCTCGCACTGAGGGTCAAATGGTCCTCCAGATGATGATGCATCTTCAACGGAGTTGAAGTGCTTTTCAAATATCACCAGCGCAAAAGGTGCCATAAAGAAGATTAGGACAGAAGTAGTGCAGTTGCTTTTAGCACATGGATTCTCAGGTGATTATTCTCTTTATTCATTCTAGGGCGATGTTTTGCTGATTCTTCAAAGGATGTGATGTCATTTTTTCACAACATTCTTATTGTGTGCGCCTGTGTATTATGCTTGTGTGCATGGATGCAAAAATGTTTATTTATGGACCATGTAGCATGTAAATATAGCTTGGCTTTTCTACCGAACATTGCCAATTACTGTGTGCTGTTGATTTCGAGGTGTTAATGCAGTCAATGACGCGAGAGGTAGAAAAAGCCGAAATGCCTGAAAATTGTCTGCAAAGACCTTAGATGAGGTCTTGTTTCCCAGTTGGATGACATATGGACAACTGGGATGAATCGAGACATCCATATCCGATTTGATGGCTAAGAAAAAACATATTTATGTACGTGTATGTATGCATGAGCATGCAACGTATTCTCTGATAAATTAAAACACCGAATGGCTGTTATCTTATGCTATGAGTCTTACAATGTTGTCAATCAGAGTAGCGTGTCTTACACTCTAGCCATAAGTTTCATAAACTTTCTAAGTCTTTTCAGGCTCATTTGTCGCTGCCATGTGAAAACCGTCTTGTTGAGACACTCTGCTTCCGATAAAGAACAAGTAACGGTTCGCTTGTTGAAATATGCGAGAATATAATATCAGCATTCAAAAATATGAAGGCAGCAGACAAGTGTTCTAAATGGGAACTAGTTTTACTTGTTTGTTCTTTTGTTTTATCTGTATGTTCCATAATTTGCTAATTTGACTTGGGGCCTTTTTCTTAACTCTCATATTATTACCAAATATTGTTTCAGCGCATGAAGATTTGTCGCTGAAAGGAAGCACTATTTGCAAAGTAGCCACATCGTATCAACAAAGTCAGTATGTGTGTGGTAACCTGACCTAAATCTCTAGTATTTACATCAAACTTCTTATAATAATCAGGACATTTTTTTGAGATTGGCCACAGTGCCTGCAAGAATAGCTGCTCACACCCAATCTCAATTCTCCTTTCCCCCTCTCCCTCCCTCCTCCCTCCTTTAGTTGGTGAGATCAGAGCATTCAATGCTTACGAGCATTGTAGCCTACTTCTGTATTTTCATCTGAAGAACAATGACTGAGCTTTGCTCGTTTCCGCTTTTTTTCAGGTCAGCTGCACATAGCCATTAGTGAAAAAGCTTAAGAATTGAGGAATGTACGCAAGCTTTGTTTTTGGTCCGTCCTAAACCTTCATTCCGTCTACTGGTGTTTTAGGATAAATCTGGCATTAGGTTGTACAATTGTAGTTATATACTTTTTCTCGGGATAGAATTCAAGAATTCAATTACATTAGTTTTAAACAGAAAAAAACCCAGAATGTACAAAAACATTCAAGAAGAATGCCAGCTCTTCCATGTATCGATCCATATATTCGACCTGAAAAATTACGTGATCAATCAAAAATTCCAATATTACATCCACAAATTCAAATTCCAGTCCATTGCTAAATCTTCAATTGAGCCAACTGACAAATCATGATTGTTCTTCGATCGCATTATTCGAGTTCCTGACATGATTGTAAACAAAATTGAGTTCGGTCGAACGCAAATACCGTGATGGAATATGCTGCAAAACCAGGAAGTAAAACTCACTTGAGGGATTGCGAGTCGATCTGCATTGTGACTGGTCCGTCGTTTACCAAGTTAACCTTCATCATTGCTCCAAACACACCATCTGCACAACCCATCAAAGAAACAGCTGATCAACAAATCGAACGCATTTTCTTTGAAAAAGAAAGTGCCAAAAATTTGAAAAACGTAACCAAAGATATTAGAAATGCAAAGAAAATAGAGGTTCGTTTTTCAATATACCAATGTATGACACATTGTCCGTGTGTAGCGGAGATCCAGTCGTTTATTTGACAAAGATGCATACATCACCGTATTGTAGAATTCTCGAGTAACAAGACATCACCTTTGACTGCATCTGGTTTGTAGGATTTCTGAAGCCTCGACCACAGAAGCATGCACGGGCTTTGCTATCTGAGGCGGCATCGCCACGTGAAAATCCGCTTGTTGCCCTTCAAGACTCCACAATGTAAACTGACTCACTGTCACATTCCTCGCAGCATTAGAGTTAATAAGTATGTATAGTGTCAGCACTTTCTAGTTTTCACTTTGTTAACTGTCTCATACATGAAAAATTGTTGATTGAAAACGAACTTATATGTATTGTGATACAACATTCCTAAAAATAGAGAGAAAAGAGAGTTTAGCTAATTTATTACCCAGTAATTTCATAATTTCTCTGCATTACCTGGAAATGTAATGAAAAATAATGGTAAATAGATAAATAAAGAGCAGCATAGCATAGAAACCGTTAATACAGTTGAAGATACAGTTAGTAGAAAGGGGAAAAAGTGGAGGGGGGAAATTACGTTTTGGTCCCATCCTGCCCGTGCTTTCATTTGGGAACAATCTCATATTCAAGACCTCCGGCATCTGGAAATTTCGTTAATTAATTATCCCAAAATAAATTAAATACAAATTTCAGAAAGAAAATTAATTTAGCAGCGAGTACGGACATGTATTCGGCGTCGGAGGTGGAATCAGGACTGTGAGGCCGACCAGGACGAGGAGGCCCGGCCCAATCTCCGACACTGTGCGCCCTCTCCACCTGCAATTTGCTATCTTACGCAGCTGGAGGCGTTTGACAATAAATAATATACTAGATGGGAAATTAGGTGTGAATGTGGATGTGGGGGAGTGTGACTGGACTGACCTCGACGCTGGCGGAGGACGCGCTGAACGATGGCTCTCATGGCTTTGATTGGTTTAGGGTTCGGATTTGCAGCTAAGTTGTGAGATTGGCGTGTGCTTGCAATAGAGATGCACTGGCAGTGGCAGGCAGTACATGTTTGTGCTTTTTTGTTATAGGTCTTTTTTTTTAATTCGTGTATCTGCACCAGGTGCTTAGGTAATTATTCTTTGACTTAGTGCGTTATGAGTTCAAGCTCTTTATTTTTTTATAATAATTTAGAGTAAAATTATCGTTTTATTTAAGAAAAGGTGTCTCTAATAGATTTCTCTTTACAAAAAGTTTAGATCATTTTGATAAATAATTTTGTTTAACTTGACTTACTTGGATAGTTGGATTTATTCATTACTTTCTTCTCGAGAAGGACTTAGTGAACGTGGTCACTGTTATTATGTATTCAATCCATTAATACAAGATTATGTGTAAAACCTTTCTCTAAATGGCCTTACATTAGTAGCTGAAGAAGTTATGATGACGGGGTGGCACATGTCCTGTAAAAGTCTCTCAAATTGTATATGTTCAGTAAAAAGTCTCTCAAATTGATTTGAACTTTCATTTTGGACTCAAATTGATTTTACTTTTGCTATAGTGGAGGCCATTTAGAGAAGAAAATTTCTTGATCTAGGGTAATTTAATATATTTTCCGGGCTCCCACTGTCACCACTGGGGCTAACCCCAACGGTTTAGATATATAAACCTTTTGCCTCTTCGAAAAAATTGTTATGATTTTTCAACTAGTCTTAAAACTCAATTGGTTAGGGCAGTACATATGACCTATCGCACCAGAACTTAATCCCTTCCATAAAGATTAGAGCAATTTGTCATATTGTCTTGCCTTAAATATAAACACTATTTGACATGAAAAGAGTGTTGCATTTTAATATCTAACACTGTAATTTTTTCAATTTTGACTATTACCTTGTAAAAATCAAACTAATATTGAACAGACAGTATAGAGTCCAAGTCCAAGTACTCCATTAAATTAATGTAATAGTTCTGAACTATACTCCCTCTCTTTAATAATAGTAAATTTATAAAAATTCTCTGGTAAAGGGAATAAACTAGTTACGAATCGTCATTCACAAGACTCAAATCTTTATAAATAGAGACGGTGTTACGAGTTGTATTATTATCTATGATGCACGGATATTTCAGTTTATCAGGTATCCCAAAATCGATACTTCATCGGATACGATACTTGTCGATACTTGAATACTACTGATACAAGTATTCGTTTTAGATGTCGCTTGCACTTTCAAATGAGGAAATTAAGAGAGAAAATTAATATAAAACAAAATTTTTAGCTATGTTGGATGAATACAAAGAGCTTTGTTTCTAATTAAAACAATTAATATAACTCTTGCTAATATGAATGAACTTGAATTTGATATTTTCATGTTAAAATATTTTAAATTATATATTTTATTGACGTATCCATGGCGTATCGTAATCCTAGTTTTTTGAGATGTTACGTATTGCAGTATCGTGTCGAGATTTATTTCACCGCATCCGTGATCCGTATCCATGCTTCCATATAGATTATTATAGGAAAATAGTAGTTGTTCTGCACGTTAATCAGAGTTGGAATATGTTTAAGCGTCTTTACTTGTTCTGTAAGTTGATTTTCGGCTATTTATTCTAACTCTGTTGTGCTTCTACACAGTCACAAGAACAACTCACGAGATGATCGAGATGTGTTCGAGATGTTGGACATCAATCTGGTTTTTAGAGAAGAGAGGGCCATAACCCCGAAATCATTCTAGATTCAGCACCGCAGTTTTCGATAATTCTACCTGGTGGATCAGTCATCCAGCTCGACAAAGAATGGCATCAGCGCCAATTCGAGCTGGACAATCTTCAAAAGATGTCAACACCATCAACAAGCGAGTTATCAACTCAAAATATCAGTATTTCATCTCTCTGTCTTATATTTTTCTTGATTATGTTCTTATTTTTATTTTTATTTCCCAGTGGAAATTGCAATATTGTTTTGGAACAGATTGAAGAAATTATTGCACGAGAGCCTGTGTAGTTGTATGAAATTCTGTAGTATTTGGGAATTCTTGAAAATTTGTGCTTGAAAACTTTAATAAAAAATTCTCTCTTGAAACCCTAATCCTGCAGATTATAGTAACGAAAATATTTTAGATACTAGGATTAAGTGAAACAAATACTGATACTAGAATCAACATTTTATGTTTACTAGAAAAGGTTCAGTTATGTATTTTCGTTGCTTGTAAGTTGGATCTATGTCAAAATCTTGGTTTTATTATTTGTAGAACTGAATATCTGACTTATTTTTTGGGAGAATAGGCAGGCGGCGATGCGACTGGAGTTGATTAAGAACACTGGAGCAAAACAGAGTATTGGTGGCATATAGTTGAAGTTGGAGAGGCATGAAATTGTTGAATACAAAGTTGCAAAGAAACTGAAACATTGTGCATCCTTCGGTTCCCATTCAGTGGTAATGAGAAAACAATACCATGATCAGATCATGGGGCAAAACCTGATGCAGGCGCCAGCGTTGAAAAATCGTTGTTTAGTTAGTAAAGCTCCTATAATTTATGTGACTTTGAAAGAGGAGCTTGAAGTGGCTGGAGGCAGAGGTTTTCTACCTAAAGCGTAGGCATGCGCCTAATCTAGCTCTGATAACCTTTGCCCTGATTTTCTTTGAGAAAAGGGGATATAATAACTGGAGCCCACTTTATGAGATAGATGTTGAGGCAAAGTGTACTAGTTACACGAGAGTTCGATGAGGAACTTTACATAACGGGGAAGGAGATTATATATCTAATTGAAAAAATTTGTTCTAAATTTCCCTCTTCAGAAGTTATGGTTGGCAACCAGTTTCCAACTACAGCAGCTGAAAACCTCGAGTCATCAACTCAAGAACTTATGTTATGGGCTTCGAATTAATCCAGGTCTGGACATGGACAGTACTGTATAAAAACGAGGTCAACCTCGGGACATTCTAATCTTCTTAATTTTACCTCTCTCCTCAGCATGTGGTGACAACTTCCATCCTCATTTTCATTGAATTCTACGAAGCTAGAAAATGCTTCACTCACCTTTGCAAGCTAACTGTGGTCTGTATATTGATACTTCATGGTTTCTCAAATTGCGAAACTTTCTGGAAATTTTGCACCACGTGAAAATGCCGAGGCTGCAGTTATCCGTGTTACAGAAGTAAGTCCTCAGCTGCAGCTCAATTAATTCATCTACTGTTAGTATCCATTTAATTATTGTACTTGTTCCCACACACATTACTTTTCTAAATGTGCAGATGATATCATTCTCACAGAGATAAAAAGAAGAAGAAATTCTCCCACCGTTGGAAGTTAATTGTGTCATTCATTACCACGAGATGATGGCACCTCAGCACCATTAGATGAGGATGCATCTCTTTATGATGGATAGATGAGTTATTTAAGTCTGTCATCCAACCACCCTAAATGTATCAGCTGGTTGGGGTCAGCCTAAGAAACAAATTGGTGACGGTACGCAGTTTTTTTTTGGTATTTACTTAGGGCTAGGCAAAAAGCTCTGTTTTATTTAAATTAAAATTAACAGAAAATGTGATTTTCATCTGTAAGTAAGATTTTAAAAGTAAAACTCTAGTAAGTTTTGGTAATGTTTCAAGTTAGACTCATTTATACCAACATTATTCATAGTGCTTGTTATAGGTGCATTATATATGCTTCCATGTATAATCACAATATTGTATCAATTCAAATGAAGAAACATGAAATGCTCATTAAATTATCTTAATCTGAAGTAATTGATTATGTGTGTGTATTTGTGATTTGCCCTTAAATTAATCTCTGAACGAAGTAATTGATTATATATATGTGTGTGTATGAAGAAAAATTCCTCTTGCTAAAGGAGATAAAAGCATCAAATGTTGGCGGCGTTCCTTAATGTCCGTCACTCCAAGATATTATGATAAAGATGAACAAGAACTTGCCAAGGGTACACACACGAACTGGTCATGGATGATCTTTGAAGAAATTCCAAAGATCCATTTTGAATTAAAAATGGTTGGTGACCAGTTAGGCTAGCTACCAATGCAAGTCGTAGATAGCTTCATATGAGTTACCTCGATAGTAGTTGATTCATATATTTATGTCCTGCACTTATTTGTTGGTGACATTTTTTGTGCATCATTTCAGATTGCATAAGCAGCATTCAATGTAAGACATAGACATTCACCATGGAACTAGTCATTTACAAATCATGAAGAAGGACGGAGTCACTTTTGAGTTACAAATGGTCGTTGAACATTTAGCTAGCAATATTGTTGAGGTACGTTCTTATTTAAGAATTTTGCATTCCAATAAACAGTGTTTTTTTTTTTTTTGAAATTCAATAAGATATAAATTATGTTCATTTCGTCAACTGTTTTAATACTACACAAAATTATTCATTTCGGTGTTAACTGTTTTAATAGTACACAACAGTTTTAACAACTGTTTCATCCGAGCATTAGTAACTCCATGTTAAAGTGTGGCAACTTTTAGTTTGACACAAAAGTCGTATATACAAATAATGTGAATGAAGGGAGGAATCAAGAGAGAGCCCGATGTTGTAAATAAAGTGAACCTCCTCTTCATCAACTGTTTCAACTCTTCAAATTCACAAAAGCCGTATATACAACAAAAACCCAAAACAGCCAAAAAGAGAACAAAAAAAGAACAAAAAGCCGAACCAAGGGTAAACCAAGAAAAAGAGTTACCCAAGAATCAATTGAGTAATTCAAAATAAATATAAATATATCACAACATATGCATGCTACAATCCTTCCTTTTCTCCTCATGCGTTCTTCCTTTTTCACACCTATTGAACCCATTTTCTCCATGGCCGCTGCAAACGTTTTCTGAAAGAATTTTTGTTTATCTTTTGCCAAAGCCTGGACAATTGGCTTGCTCTAACCAAAGATAGAGCTGGTCTTTAGCTAGCAATCCCACTTAGCCTCTAAATTCCCATAATAAGCATGATCAAACACAAAACGGTGTTGGTGACATCAAATGGTGCAACAACGTCAGCATTTCCACCATAATGTGGGCATGACATTCTAGGGCTCTTAGAGTCTTGGGTCGATAATCGGGTCCATGCTTTTGTTCTGGTAGTCATACAGCCCGCTTACAAAGTTTTGGCAATGCAAAGCCAAATGTATGTGCACCAGAAAGAACAACTTAAGTCTTCAAGTGTTAGCCCTTTTTGAATTGGAAGAGTTTGAGTAGCTGATCCACTGTGAAATTTGTTTGTGGGAATATTAAAGGCCACTTGAGGCCTTTTGATATTTTTCTCCATCCCACCTCCCTTTCTAACTTGATAGTATGGACTCTGCCTGCTCCAGTTAAATTGGAATTTGAATTTTTTTTTTTTATCAATTTGTGTAAAAATAAAATGAATTTAGCGGATTTTTGACACTCCTATTTTAGCTCATGAACTTACATAAAAATTATTAAATACTTAATTTCAAATATCAGAAGTAAAATGGAAGTGCCGGGAAATCACGCCACTATGTCATTTTAAGTACCATAAGCTAAAACTGAGAGTGCCAAAATCACGACATTATGCTCAATTCAAGTGCCAGAACTATGCCAAATTCACGGCATTATGTCTTATCACAGAAGAGTTAGAACAACACAGGTCCACATTGCACCATTATCAGAAATTAGAGGGCAAGAAAAGGACCTGACTTACTAAGTGGACATAATCTCTGGCTGCAATTGCAAGTATGTCTGCACAAGACACAACACCAGGACACTTGCTCTCCACCACAGCTTTGGCTTTCCTCACGCTTTCGAAACCTTCCTGTCTTAGGTCCTTGTTATCAGCTGCATCCTCTGCCAACATATTGTTGCCCGGCTTTGAGTTTATGATGTCGATGTCGCAGCCCTTCGAAAACAGCGTACCAAAATTAATACGGTGAATATTCATTAAAAGTAATAATAAAACTTACATGACCATAATTAAACCAAACAAAAGTGCATTGTTGTGTGGAGGTGTGATTACTCTACAAAGCAGTCGTGGAAGAAAAGGAATGGTTGCAGGGCCGGACACAGGCGATGCTTTGAACTGTTGCGATGATGGAGCCGACGAGTTGTTCAAGTTGAGGACATGTTTTGGCATAGTAATTAACCGAGAGTTGGCGGCTTTGACGAGTCACATTGGTGGCGGCTTTGATGAAGAAATTGTAGTACTATTGTGCAGAATAAGCAAGAAAATGGTCAAACAAGTGAATGCAAACGAAGAAGAAGAAGAAGAAGAAGAAGAGGAAGTAAGGACAGGCATGGTTTGGAACTTTGTATTATGGGTGCAGCTTAGGACAAAGAATGGAGCAATTCCATTAGTGCAGTAGAATATAAAAGTAAAGATTGGGTGTGGAGGTTCGTTGCCCTTGTTGAAAATATAAAGAGAATCAGGACCCGTGAATCAGGACCCCTTTGAAGCTTGCAGAGATATAAAATTACCAAGTGACTGGCTTATATATTTAGAAAGTGATTTACTATCGTTTTATATCTATGCATTCTTTTTTTTTCTTTCCTTTGTTTACATTTTCTGCAGTATTAAATAAATTAAAAGAAAATCAAGAGACAAAAACAATAAAAAGGAACTAGAAGATAAAATGAGCATGTCAAAATAATTACCTATTTATATATATATCAATTGAGAATAAAATATCTAGAGGTCTAACCTCTAGATGCTTGATTAAAGTTACGTTTATAGAGAATCATTCACGTGTGAACACCAAATTAGCCAATTATTGACTAACCACTTGGTTTTCTTTTCTTTGATTCTGTTTGCACAAATAAATATGCCTATTTTTTATGTACCGAGCAAGTCTGAGATAGCGCAACATGATTTTAAATCAAGATGAGTTAATCATGATAGTGCGTTTGACTTTGCATTCAAAACCCTCTTTGATTATGGTATGTCTGAAATATAGCCAATTAATCTATTGGCACTGTAATGTTTGGAACAGTGACTGGCAAATTTAGCAGTGATTCAGAGGCTGAGAGCAGCTGATGCTTGATTGGTGCATGCTTGGGGCAAGAGGGGCCCTAAACCCACTGACCACCCAAACCTGATGACTTCTTTTATTGCAGAGAGCATGTGCAAGGAGGGGACCTTATATATCAGATCATAAATTCCTTTGTACATATATTTAGGTCTGACTCATTTGTTTTGATTTGGAAGAATAGCTATTCACTTGCCCATTTTTGTTTGTCTGAATAAATGCAAGCTTTTTTGTTGTGAGTGCAGTGAAAGCCAGGACCATCTCTGATTTATGGACCTGAAAAGGAGAAGGGAAAGCAGCCAAAGTCTGAAAGGTCAAAATTTAAGTGAGTCCAGGCCACAGAAGATTAATGATGGTAAATTGGTGATGTAAAAAAATTAAAATACATAAGTTTCTGGGAATACCATTATCGTGGTATCCCAATTGTAGGAAGGAAGACTTTGTGCTGAACTATTTGGTAATGCCCACGTTCTTCCTATGGTAGGTTTCTAGCTTATCGCCTAATTTTGATATAATTAAGGTAAGATAAGGATTATGAGTCGGACACTTTTAACTAGGGAATTTTATATATCTTAAAAGATCTCGATGTAATTTAAAAAATAACCACTTAATTAATATACCCTCTTGATGTGCGACAATTGTATTTGATCTTACCTCTTCCCTAAACACCATTCTTAGCCTAATCGAGATGTTGTTACATCTTGGAATAACTTAATTGGTGTGCACACTGATATGATTTTTAATGTCTATGCAATTAAGCTCAAAATCACATGAAATACTTGCAAGAATACAAGGATATTGTAGCATAGGATGCTCATGCAAGGTCGTTCTCCTCAAGGCCTATTTGGATAATTTGAGGGGAAACAATTCCTAATTAACTACTTAGAATTGAAAATTGAGAAAAGGAATTTTTATTTTAGGTAATATAAAAAAGGAATTTTTATTTTAGGTAATATAAAAAAGGAATTTTATTTTAGGTAATATAAAAACGAATTTTAATTAAAAACAAATATGATAAAAGAAAAGAGTTTTAAAACCAGTTTATAAAAAAGCACTAGGGTTCTACCATCACTTCCAGCAATCTTATGAATTTCTACCACCGTTTATGATCTACACATGCCACTTTGAAGGTTAGGCTTTCCTAATATATATTCTCCTCGTGATATTCAAGCAAGAACGTATTCAATATGCAATCCGTCTGTGATATTCAGATCAAATATAAACATAAGACTCACTAAGTTCTATGAAAACCTTTGAAAAACTACGCAACCCCTAAGAGCGTGATATTCGCCTTAGGTGAAATTACAATTATTAATCACAAGAAGCAAAACTCCCGTGATATTCGGACCGGACTGTATCCAATTACTTGTCTAAACATCCAATGGTGGCCAGTCATCAAGACAATTAGATAGTTTAAAACAGTGATCAATAACTAAAGTGTGCATGCAATCAATCATATAAGCAATTAAACAAAAATTACATATTCATGCTAAGGCTTGCTCACTTAGCTAATGGAAATTAAGCCACGCATATCTGCTAATTTAAATCATAGAAAATTTTATTAAGAAAAGGAATGAAAACACACCTTAAGACAGAGAGTCTCCAAGAACCCTAAAGTTGAATAAGAATAAGCCTCTACAATTGTGAACGGCAAAGCAATATATACTGCTATGTCATCGCACAAACCCTAAATAATAGTCTTTCGCTCCAACTAGGAAACTAAATAATAAAATAACTTAGAAAATAGATCTAATTAAACTAGAAGAATCTACACAAAAACTGTCCAGCCACGTTTTGTTCAAATCTCCTCCAAATCCGGCCCATGATAGCTTGTTTTAAAGATAAGAACGTCGAACACAACTTCAGAAGACCACGAATCCATCTGAGGTCGAAGTTTGGGCTCCAAAAACGAAATTTAAACCCAAAAACGTGACTTTCCAGCACCGCATTAATCGCCTTTATTTTATTGCCAGAAAATAACTACTTTGTGGAAAATCTGATATTTTGATACGATCACGCCCAGCGACTCACGGACGTCCTCCAACTGGAATTACTCCAAAATTCGTCAATTTGATTATGTTTCGCTTCAGAGGAAGTTGAAAATCCTATATTGCAAAATACAATTCAAAGTATCAAAATTCTTCCAAAATATTAACCAAAAATATACTAAGAATATGGATAAATATATAAAATAAAATCTACTCATCACACACCAAATCAATGTTCAGAAACACCAAAAACAAACACAACATGGGATGCTTACTGCGCTATTAGATTAAATAATTAATTATTGGCGCTGAAGCCCACAACCTAGCTAATGCTTATTATGCTTTTCATATTTTTATTCCCCATCAATTCTCAATTAGTTCCTCCTTCCAGTTTTGTTTCAGCTTTAACAGAAAAATGATTTGTTTAAGGCCAAATAGAAACAAAAGACCTGCAGCTGGAACTTTGAAGTCAAACTCGAACACATGGGTTTTGAAGTCAGAGCTTAAAAATATGGAGCATGGTTTGTGGTGGTTAGTGGCTGCCTGAGACTCTGAATTTCCCATCGAAGTATCAGTTTATCTAGGATTTTGTTTTCTATTGAGCTAGCTGAGCCTCCACCCTGGCACTCCACAGCCAAAAGTTGGGCCCACCCAATACCCCAGGTTGTAGAGAAACCCTATTAGGGGTTATATATACATGCAGGTTATGCAGCCAAGGAATTAAGGTAGCTAGCTAGGTTCAAAATTCAAAAGTTGTAAAACTTGTATTTCTGTTGCCGAACATATCTATGAGGTTTGGTCATCAGTTTATACATACGCAGAGCCTCCAACTCTGGGAAACTTACGTAAAGTCGATCAGAAACAAAGAAGAAAGAAAAAAGAGAGAGTCAGTGGGTAACAAAGTTCACCTGATCAATTGGGGTTTCCTGACCAACTGGTCTATATCTGCAAAAAGGATGAAAGGTAAAGATACAAACAACGCACTGAGGGTGCCGATTGCCTGATTCATCAACGCGTCAAACACAACAAGGGTGCGCACTTTTCCTTGTATGATTAGGCAGCACAGTCGTCCCTAGTTAGTTTTGTCATAATATCATCATTCTCAAAAACACAAGACTTCTTGTTTCGTATTTTCCTATCAATTGGGGCTTTACATTTCTTGTTTCGGGGTGTTATGTCATCTCTTTCTGATTAGACTTTTGCTTCAATTAAGCTATCATGTTTACTATATAAACAGTTGTTTGAGGTGTATTTGTCAACTTTCAATTGCGTACTCAAACTCTCGTTCTTGTAGCTCGAGTAATCGACGGCGCACTCTCTCTCTCTCTTTTCTCTGTCTCGTTAAGGATGGCTGATCATCAAGAGTTCAGGCAGAAGATCCACACTGCCGGCTCAAACTGACTTCAAGTGTACATGTTTAGGGGCTGTGAACGGGAAATAAGGAAGTGATGAAGAAAGTTAATGGTATTTATGAACTAACTATAGATAAAGAGCAAGGAGTAGGAAGTTGGTTGTGAGTGGCAAGTTTGACACAGTCAAACTCATCATGAAGCTTATGGGGTCAGGGAAATTACGGGAGCTAGAGAACTTGTCTATTGATAAGAGAAAACGTACTGGAGAAAAGTACTGGAAAGTACAAAAATTGTAGACTCTAACTCAAAAGGATGAGGAGGAACTTGATGCAAGTGATAGCTAATACAACGAAGCTGGAGAAGTTGAACTGTTTGATGATGATGATTATGATGATGATCGTGACTGTATGACCTGGCCCTAGTGGAATGAAAGGCAAGGGACCGAATAAAAACATGGTGGCAAAAAGAGACAAAGAAGGCAAAAAAGACAAGGAGGAGAAGAACTTACAATATAATGGCAAAACAATGGGCACCATGGGTATTGTCCAATGCATCCAGCAGTACCAGGAGCGATGGGGTTCGGGTATCCTTATAATTCAACAACAGCTTCGTGTAACATGACGGCAGGGGATGACGACGATGGTGAACATATTGAATTCGTGTATGTACATGTCACCGCCACTGCCACCTTATAACCAACAACAGCCATACATGTATGTGAAGTGGGACCGTCTCGCCCATGAATAACGAGCAGTGATCATCACCAATCGGTCAACATAATTATTTATTGTTATTTCCAGTACCTTTTTTTTTGAAAATCTGGAGTTTTTGTTTATTCTAGTGTTCTCGGTGTCCAGTAGGCGCTCTGTTATTGTTTGAGTTCCATGATTTTTTTTTTTCAGCTACAATGTAATCGGATTTTTGCTAATTGTGTTTTTGGTAGTTAATGGGTAAATTATGTTACTTTTCCTTTTATCTTGTCACCAATTTCAAATATAGATTGCAGTTAGTGGTGACTCATATAATTTGTATCCTATGGGGTCAAGGATGTAAAACATGATTAAAACAATTAACAGAAATAATAGAAAGTTAACGATAATATATTCATTTATAATTCAATATAAAAATATTGAGGTTACAATTTAATATGAAAATATTATAAGCTACAATTTTTCTTCATTTTGATTCTTCATATCCCCTTAAAAGCGTTGTATATGAACTTATTATATGCAATAAATAGAAAGAGAGAGTAAGAGAATGAGATAGTATTTACCTGCCACAAAGGGGATTGAATCTATTTTGAGTGAGTGTAATATGATGGGCAATTGAGAACAGAGGTTGAGAGAGAGAGAGGGAAAAGACAACGAGAGAGCAAGAAGAGAGCTAGAGCGCCAGTAAGGAGAGGCAGAGGCAGAGAGAGAAAGAAAGCGAGCGTGAACAGAAGCCTGCGCGCTGCACAGCGCCTGGTGCATGAAATGCCCGCTGCCTCGTTCCAGGCTCTCCTAGTCAACTTTCCGGGCGTCCATGGGACTCAACTGACCCACCGTGATTTCGCCCCTTGCAGCAGATTTGTTATATTAGCCGATTTCACTGCTTCTTCCTCATAATTATGACAAATTAAATGTTAATATAAATGCCAAAGCTTTTCCTCCTTTTTGAATGCTTTAGGTTGCATATAATAGATGAAGAGTGTGACCAGGTTACAATCTTTTTGCACGGAAAAAAAACTCTAATTAGTCCGGGCCGAAGACGCCCTATCTATCTTTTCATTACTACAAAATGGAAGCCCAGTAGTCCGGGGTAGACCTGTAAACGGCCGATCTAGCTCCAGATTTCTCAACATTGATCTATATCTGGGATCCATTTATAATCGAATTAACGGATCTGAATCATATTTGTGTCATCGACCTGACTTGTTTATACAAAATTCGATTAACATCAAATTGAACTGACTGTATCCTTATCGGAGTTGGAAAGATTAAAATATCATTAATGAGAAAATAAGATACAAGCATATTTTTTTAGTGCATAAAAACTTAAAACTATCATTACACAAAGTATAAATAATATAAATATCGCTATTAATATGTTATATTAAGCTGAATCATATTATTATCGGATCGGATCAACTCGATCCATATCTAAATTCATTTATCATCGAATTCAGATCTAACTGGATAATTAGATTAAATGCACACATATATCCTATTAATTACATCAAATTTGAATCAAATTTTGATCAAAAATCTGGATCTATTGACAGGTCTAGCCTGGGGTTGTAGAGAAGCCCCAGTTATAATACTATAAAAGACTTCAGTCAAAGTAGAAACTGAACGAAAAAGCAAGTATATCATATTATTCATCATCGAACACGACACATGACCATCATCAATGATGATATGATAGAATATTCCAGTTGCCAGAAGCCGTGATGTTCAAAATCTTCTTTCGTCGCCTGCACACAAGAAGCAGTCCACATGAGCCTCTTGTCCGGGACATGAAAAAAGTCTCTGGGACTCGGTAGCGCTACCAATATATTGCTATAAATTTGACGGACACTACTGATCGCAAAATTTTTTTAACTTTTCGGGTGATGATGAATCCTTGAGCATACTCCACGAACATGAGTGGATCATAAAAGGAAATAGCCTTACCGTGACAGGGGAACTTCGCAAGAAAATAAAGCGTCTCAACTTTGACCTCGTTGGATCAGCTTGCTAACCAAATAACTATGCATCACGGAGCTCAATCTCAGTTTCTTATCATTCAATTGTGAGCAATTGAAAGGAGAAAAAGAAGGTACTGTTTTTCCTCCTACTACTTTAGGTGGTCTTGGTCCTCTTTGAATCCTTAGTTAAGTTGAGACTGAATAACTGTGATTTGTTGTTGTCAATACAAGGCGGCAGTGGCGGCATGAGATTTTATCCCAAAGGTGTACTAGGGATCTCCTTTGTAGATGTCCTACATCATTTCTGGCTTTGATAAATTGGGGAGGGCGTAAAGCATCTACAACTTTGTGATTTTTTTGGCTTGAAATCTCTGAAGATCTTTACGGTGACAAAAACCTCTGACAATTTTAGCTACAAGATTGAAGTGATAATCTTCAACATCTCTATTGTCATCGGATTGTGAGCCATTGGACATTGAAGCTGTCTCAAGCTGCAGAAAATTAAAGGAGCTGATTTTATGCATATCCGCGGGTAGAGCGACGATTACAAACCAATATATTGAGAGACTAACTTGTATGATTCCCCACTTGAGAAGTTGGACTTGTGGGGATACTTTCGAATCGCTGAACTGAAATTTCAAGTCATCAACTCAAGTCGATAACAATAGGTTTTTGGGATGCACTTAATACAACTCAAGCCACTGGACATACAGAAGATCAACCTAGATACTCCAGACCTTCTTGAGTTCTCATGCAAAGGTTGCATAAAAGGGAATATTCCACTTCTGCCCTTGGTTTCGAATACATACTATGAAGCTAAGAAAAGTTAGCCTAGAATTCTGTATGGTAATGGTATTCATCTTGACACTGCATGGTTTCTTACGTTGCGACAACGTCTTCACATGTTAAGGCCGAAAAATTAAAGAATTGACCTTAAACTTGGTGCGCCTCTTAATACAAAGGTAAGTCCACTAATTAATTAATACATGCAGCTCATCAATTTATTTTAATAGGAGCATTTCGCACACACTTTTTTCTACTTTTACAACCCTATTTGTTTCTCTTCTTGATTTTTCTATGATTTATTCAATCCAAACACGAGAAAATGAACAAAAATATTGACACAAATCACTTCTTAGATTTAGTTTTTCTATTTATATTCACGTATATAATTTTTCTTGTTTTATAAAATATGCAGATAACATTTGCTCGGGAAGAATTAAGAGAAGAAACAAATTTTTCAACCATCACGTTGAGAACTTGTGTGGATCAGATTCCATCACATGATCGTAAAGTCTTTCTTTTGATGGTTTACTATATATGTATGGAGTTGTCATCCAATCACACTTTCTCTAGAATCAAGTATTTGTCTCGGTCTATGAGCAGATTCATAAAGGTACTTAGTTTGGCCAGTATTTGTGGTAAGAATGTTCAATTTAATTGGGGACAAATTGTTAAGACATGCTACAATATATATGGCATGCTCTTACGTTGTATATTAATGGCTTCTGTGCATCACAGTTCATAAAGAGGAGTTGATGCGCTGGCAAGAAAATCCCTTGTTGGTGAGAGACACCGGCATCAAATTAATGTTGGCGGCATTACTTGAAGTCCGGTAAGATCAAAAAGCTTTAAAGATAGGATCGTCATGTTTACAGCGAAGATTCATCCATGTTGTTAACAGATCTTGATGAAGTTAAGGAAGCCACTTCTTTGAGCTCCAATGGTTGTAGTCAAATTATGATATCCTCCTAAATTGATTATGGAAATTGTCCTAGAAATCCTTGATTGTGATTGCGAAATTGATACGTCAAAGCGAAATGTTAACATTTTTACGTACCTTTTTAATTCATCCATCTCACTGAAACTTCCAATTTGTGTTTTCCTTCATGAAATATGGTTCAGAGTATACCTTCTATACCTAGAAGGCTAGTAGCAACGTTGTTAAATTCTAAATACTTCCAAAAGCTTAGGGTCACACTTAGAAAGGTGAAAACTTCCAATGTTTGCGTTTTCTCCTTCATGAAATATGGTTTGTGAATAAACCTTCATACCTAGAAGGCCTAGTCAATACTACCTCTTTTACATATTGTATGAAACAAAATTGTAGTGAATCATGCAATCAACAAAGTTCAATAGCCATGTCGATTAGATGAAGAAAACTAATTTGAAATTTGGGCAGACTCGATTGCTAAAAAACTATATATACAAGTTTTCAACTTGGTGCAAGAAAATAGACACACTGCCCCAATCTTTGAAGATCATCTTTAGATATTCATTCATTGGGGGTTAAGACGGTGCGTTTTGAGCATCATGGGAAACGTTTTTGAGAGGAAGACATGGTGTTAAGGGGAGAAGATACAAGAGTCAAGTCAACTAGGTGAAAAGAGAGAATATTTGCAGGTCAATAATAGGGGCTACAAAACACAGTGAGACTATATGCGTGGGAGGTCTACATCCAAGTGTAATGTTGCATTACGGAAAGACTACTCCCACATCCAAGTGTTGTAATGTTTGACAAATCACATCCAAACAAGAGATGCCATTTTGTGAATGACAAAATTGCAAGTTGGAAACTTGCGTAATAGTTATGTTGATTCATCCTCAAAGACTTGTGCCCCCATATCTCAGTAGTCTTCTTTTCTGGCAGACCTTTTCAAGGATACAAATTCACTCTCACATTTTCCGGGAAAATACCGCGTTTTCTCTTACACAACAGGAAATTTTACCTCGCATAAACACACATTCTTGTGCAGTGATCATGCATATATAAACAAAATATGTGGGAAAGGTTAGATCAGAACAATATGTCTTTTCCTTTCCATAAACTGTGGCTTTTGTTTCCTGTGCTCATCGTCTACTTGCTAATCGCTATCTCCCATGGGGTTGGAGCTGAAGACAGTAGCAATGTCACCAACATTGGAGCAATCATTAACGCTAATTCCCGTATTGGGAAAGAACAGAGAACTGCCATGGAAATTGCAGCTGAAAACTTCAACAACCGTTCGAAGGCTCATAAGCTAATCCTTCATTTTCGAGACTCTGGCAGAGACCCCTTTCGTGCCGCTTCTGCCGGTTAGTAAACACATGACGGTCATTAACTATATAGTCATCAACATGTAATTAGTTTGTAATTTGCATATATAACTATAAGTACTTCTGGATTTAATTTCTTTTGTTTTGTTGCAGCTGAAGAGTTGATAAAGGAAAAGAAGGTAGAAGTGATAGTTGGAATGGAGACGTGGCATGAAGCAGCTCAAGTAGCTGATCATGCAGGAAACCAATCTAAGATTCCGGTGATTTCATTTGCAGCGCCAACTATAACCCCGCCATTAATCCAACGCCGTTGGCCATATTTGATACGAATGGCAACAGATGGTTCTGCTCAACTGAAATGCATTGCGGATATAGTTTCTGCGTACAATTGGAAAATGGTTGTTGTAGTATACGAAGATGATGGCCACGGTGGAGCTGTTGGGATGCTAGCTGTTTTATCTGAGGCTCTTCGAGATGTTGGTTCGAAGATTGAACACCGTTTGATTCTCCCGCGAGTTTCTTCGATGTCTAATCCGAATTGGGATGAATTAGAAGGGATGCTGAACCTTCCGACCGTACAATCCCGGGTGTTTATTGTTATTCAGTCATCTTTGCCTACAGTGACTCATCTGTTTCGGGTAGCGAAGAAGATGGGACTTGTAGGAAGAGACTCCGCTTGGATAATCACAGAGGGTGTCATTAGTAATTTGCCTGACTCTCTTGACAACTCTGATATGGAAGGCACTCTCGGAATCAAGACCTACTATGCTAAAAATACTAGTCCTTATACGAAGTTCCTAAAGGAATTCGAAACAAAGTTTTCAGACGAAGATAACACTGTGCCAACGCCAGGAATTTATGCGCTTCGAGCATACGATATGATGACAATCATTACACAGGCAATAAGAGGAATGACTAGTAACAACAGTTCTACCACTAGTAGTAGCCTTCAGGTGGTGTTAAACACATTGTTGAACAATTATAGCGGTCTAAGCGGGACAATGTACTTCAAAGGAGGCGAGGTACGTTTTAATTCTCCACAATTCAGGATCATAAATGTTGATGGGAAGACGCAGAGAGATGTAGCGTTTTCAGAAAGCGTTGTCAGGCAAGGCAGAAACAGAAGTAATGATGTTGGTATAATTTGGCCCGGGAAGACCATAAGTGCCCCGAAAGGTTGGGCTATGCCTACTCTTGAGAAACCAATGAAAATTTTGGTTCCTGGTGTAACTTCCTTCGATAAATTTGTAAAGGTTGATTGGTCGCGGCACAATTCAGACGAGAAGAAATTCGATGGTTTCTGCATTGAACTTTTCAAAATGATCAAAGAAAACTTGACTTATACTCTGCATTATGAAATCGAAGCCAGAAATGGCTCTTATGATTCTCTGATAGAACTGGTCCAAAACAAGGTAACAACTTAAATTTCCTTTTCTTTTGATATATATCTTTCTGCTGCATTTGATTTGTATCTGACACAGAGAACGTATGCTTTCCATGTTCATTGAAATATTGATCAACGGAAGGATTATGATGCTGTGATCGGTGATGTGACTGTGCTAGCTGATCGATTGGACAGAGTGGACTTCACTCAGCCATATATCGAGTCTGGTTTGTCGATGATAGTTCCAGAAAAATTTGAGGAGACGACATGGCTATTTCTGAAGCCTTTCACCTGGCAAATGTGGGTGGTGTCTGGTGGCATTTTACTCTACACAACGCTAATAGTCTGGTTCCTTGAGGGCCCATCAAATCCAGAATTTGGCGGCGGGTTGAAGAATCAAATCAGGACAGCAACTTGGTTCACCTTCTCATCTTTGTTCTTTGCTCACAGTAAGTAAAAAAATTCAAATAGGGAAGTGACAACCATTTTCTCCACTGCACACCCTTGTTTATTTCTGACCTTTGGATTGAGTAAATCAAAGAGAATCAAGTAAACAAGGCGTGTAGAAGGAGAAAAGGAGTTTGCGGAAATCATTTCTCTTTCAGATATTAGTACAAGCCTACCTATGAAAAGGGTCAGTCCAAAATTGTTAAACAAATAAGATAAAATTAAATGCATGAATTTTTCATCTTGCAGGAGAGAAAATCTATAGCAACTTAACTCGAGTAGTTGTTATAGAGTGGCTGTTTGTTGTAATGATCCTAACCTCAAGCTACACTGCTAATCTTTCATCAATGCTTACCATCAAACGGATGGAACCAAACGTAACAGACATTGAAATGCTGAAGAGAACCGAAGCAAGAGTTGGTTCGGATGCAGATTCATTTGTCAGGAACTACATGCAGAATGTTCTTGGATTCAGAAACACAAATGTCATAGAAGTAGGCCCCCAATACAACGGGGACGAATTCAAGAGCAAACATATATCTGCTGCCTTTCTTGAACTCCCATATGCAGAAGTATTCATGAATCAGAACTGTAAGGGATATACTAAAACCGCGCCAACCTACAGATTCGGAGGATTCAGCTTTGTGAGTAGTGACTACATTGCATACAGCACACCCTCTCACTATTCAACATAAGGGAAACGGTTTCTGCACACCGTTGCTTGTTTTTGTCTACTTATTCTCCTTTGGTTTATTCAATACAAAGGACAAAAAATTACCAAACATGAGTGTGCGGAAATCACTTCCCTCAGCTTAAGTAGTTTTACGAAACTAACAGATCGAATTGATTTCGTTTTTACCATGCAGGCATTCAAAAAAGGCTCTCCAATAGCGAGGGATTTCACTAGGGTCATTCTACAGCTATTGGAGCATGGAGAACTGAAGGAGCTTCAAAATAAGTGGTTGACTCCAAAGGAAGAGTGTTCAAGAAATGCAACCTCGGATAGACCGGAAAGTTTGAGCCTCAAGAATTTCTCCGGCCTCTACATAATAACCGGCGTTACTTCCACGATTTGTTTCCTGATTTCTCTTGTTATCTTGCTGAGGAAGTTTGAACACCAAAAAACAGATCAGGGCAATGCAAGTCCAAGTCCGAGTGATGAAAGTATTTGGAAGAGAACTGTTAAAATAGTAGGATTCATTAATCAAAGCCTTGTTATTCCAAAGGAAGCTCCACCCTTTGCTAATGTAGAAGAATGGAGCTCTCCGTTAAGGTGGAACTACACGATCGCTTCCAACACTCCCGATGATCATCCTCAGGCCTTGATGTCGCCACCGGAAATTGAATGCGTGACCCCGCCGGAAATTGAATGCATTTCACAAGAACTCATAGAACAAAGCCAATAGTACATACATGTTAGTGAAAGTTAGAGATTCTTTAGTTTTAATTTTTGATAAATAACTCAGCCCAGATTTTGGATATGTCAATAGCATGACAATTGTATTGTTTCTTATTTCCCAAGAAATGGGGAGTTTCTAAGTGCTTCTCTTTCATTGTAATATGATTCAAATGAAAAAAAAGTTATTTATAGTTAGCTATTTTAGTAATGTTAAATATTGAGTTAAAAAAAATATTGAGTTTTCTTTTTTTTTAATGAGAGAACAAAAATTTGACTGAAGTCGTTCTCTTTTGGGCTAGCCACTATTCATAAAATCGAACGTACCTCATGAATAACTAGCCTAGCCTCTTCGCTGAGTTTTTTGGGGAAATATGACCGAAAAATGACTTAAAATGCGTTTATCTAGTTACTTAGTAGAGAGAATTTTAAGTAAGGTCTATCTGTCACGTAGCATGTCCGACCACTTAATATAAACAAGCATATCAACACATTATTAGCTTTTCACATATTGATACTATATACTTCAACAACATAATCGTCAAAATGACGATGTGACAACATCATATTAGATAGTAGAACAAGACACGTGGAATATAATTGATTGAGTTTAGTTGGGCTTAAGCATCGGAACCTGCTGGGCCATCCACTGCCATTTCGTTCAGCTTAGCCCATCAAATCTCTGTATTTCTCGTCCCGAAGGCGGTTGATAAAAGTCCTGAATGCGGCTACCTCTCCGGCAGCAATCACAATCCCAATCAGCACCTCACTTCAAACACTTCAAAATCTTCTAAAATGCGAAGAGCCTCGAGGATCATTACGCGTCCAGCTTCAAACCTCATCAGCCATTCTTCTTCTTCTACTGTTGCTCTGCACAAACACTCCTTCACAGCTCTGACCCTGCAACAAAATCGCCACAACCCGCAACAGCGATCATTTCCGGGAGATTTTCTGAAATGGGGTTCGCTGGGTTTCTTCAGGGCCTCGAGCTTCGCTACTGGGTTCAGTCCCTTGAAGGCTAAGCCGTTGGATTCAATTATTGATGTCGAGAGGGTTAAAGATCGCTCGGCGGAGGACATCGCTTCGGCTTGGGACGATGTAAGTCTCTCAGTTTCCTTACTTTTCTGTGCCTCCGAATGTACATTTCACTGTGAAAGTTTAGTTTATCTGTGAAATTTTGAATTGGGTTTTGCTTTATTTTGCTTAATTTGATTGATTTGCTTGCTTTTCTTTCGATTAATTCGATTGTTGCAGAAGCTTGTTTCATTTGCTATGAGATTCTACAATTTGATCGAATTGGTAAAATGATTGACTTTAAGCTGCTCAGCACTTGTTGCTGTAAAAGTTCTAGCTTTGTCATAGCTCTAAAGCTTCGTTCTTGAAGATTTTAAGCTCACATTTTGTGCTGGTTGAGCCACTGTTTTTTTTTTTTTCATAAGACTAAACTACTCCAACCCTACTGAGAGAATTCCCAACACGGGGGTCAGAGCTTGCCAGCACAATATGGTCTATCGTTCTAAGAGAATCACAAAGCCAACTGGTTATTCGCTGTTTGAGGTTGCAGATGTAAAGTTCTTTTTAACTAATATTATAACTGATAAACTGTAATGCTTAACATAATTACACGTGAATACATATACTTTCGCATCCCAGCTAGTTTGAAATTGTTTTATGAACAGCTGTACTTTGTAATAACAAGATGGAATAATTACTATGTGAAGAAATTCCTTGCACTGCCAGTCTCTATGGCCTTTGAATATTTTTGGCCTGAACTATCATTTATTCTCAAAAGTTTGTACCAGCTGCTTTGCATATGGATTTAAGATTGATCTTGCGTATCATTTCATTAGTAAACTCTACTCGTAAATGAGGCTTCCTTTGCAAGATTGTTTTCTAGTATCATTAATGTTGATGGGTTGTTTTATATCAGTTTCACCTGGGAAGAGGTCATATTGGTGCATCCATGAAAGCAAAACTATATCACCTGTTGGAGCATAGAGCGGCAGATTGGTAATCAGCTTACGTAATTATTGTCTTCCCTTTGCTTTCTTTTCATCTTTCTGTTGTTTTAACTATCAACTTGTTTGTCATGGCAGTCATATTTTGTCATTCCCTTATGGAGAGGAAATGCATATACCACAATGTTTGCTCAAGGTCAGCCTCTAGCCACTGTATTTAGCCACTTCTTTCTAGTGATCACTTTTTAGCACATCTACATTCGCTACCGAACATTGTAAATGTTGCTAGGAAGCAATAATGGCGCTAGTATAGGACTCAAACAAGGCAAACAATACTTAACTTGCTTTTGTTAGTTATATCATTAAAATGTTGCGTTTATCTATGTCCGTCTTTGATGTTGTCATTTTGCAATGCTGAGTGGCAACATCAAAGAAGAGCATAGATGGACCTCTCAGACGAGTGGCATTTTGCAATCTTGCAAATCAGTGGAGAACTTGTTCACGATTAGTAACTAAAGAGTTTGAACAGACTTTTTTCCCGATTATAAGAACTAAACAATTAAATAATGCTCTACATCAAGTTTTGATTCAAAAATCCCTTGCAGTACAGATGCCACACACACATGATTTCACTGGTCTTGAAGATTACAAGGCGAGGGAACTCCTGCTTCTCCCCTACTTCGCTGTAATCATTACAATAATTAAAAGGTGCCAAGGACATGGTGCTTATCCGAGGGATGCGCCGTACTCAGCAAACTCACTGACTGGAGGCAAATGGCTTGTGGAGACCACCCAATCATTTTATTTGAACGGACATGAGGTATAAGCTGGTCAACGGTTCAGCAAAACAAACACAACATTTTGAGTTCAAGGACGTCTTGCAAGCTTTAGAAATGCCGAATCTGTGATTTCTCCAACGGAAATGAATTTGTCTTACTAGGAGTGATAGAAGGAGCTTTGTCAATAAAGGAGAATTAACTTTGAATTGATTTTTGCAAAAGGGTGTTGTATTTGTGACATACTGAAGCAGCACCTCAGAGGATTATATAAATTCACATAAATTGGCATGATAATACATGGTAGTATATGGTGTTAGTCAAAGAGAGACTGATTTTCGCACACCATTGTTCTTCCGTTGTACACCGTGAGCTTATTTGTCTCATGGTTCTCTTATGAGTTGTTCAGTCTAAAGGTCAAAAATAGACAGAGTGTGCAGTGAAAGCTTAAAAAGATGTGCGGAAATTCTTTCCTAGTCAATACTACCTCTTTTACATATTGTATGAAACAAATTGTAGTGAATCATGCAACGAACAAAGTTCAATAGCCATGTCGATTAGATGAAGAAAACTAATTTGAAATTTGGGCAGACTTGATTGCTAAAAAACTATATATACAAGTTTTCAATTGGTGCAAGAAAATAGATTACACTGCCCCAATCTTTGAAGATCATCTTTAGATATTCATTCATTGTGGTTAAGACGGTGCGTTTTGAGCATCATGGGAAACGTTTTTTTGCTTTTTCGGTGAGAAAAGCCTAAAGGCCTGACGAGACGTCGTCGTATGATATAAAGAAGATAAAGTAAAGGCAAGGAGAAGAAGCTCGGTTCGTCTTTTCCCCTTCCCTATCAGACTCTCTCTTCTGTCTTCTTTGCCTTCTTCTCTTCTTTCTTCCTCTTCTTCCTCGCCCTCTCTCTCTCTCTCTACTTTCTCTCTCTACACTCCAGAGCCAAAAACCAGAAAGTCTCTCTTTGGAATTCCTAAAATAATAATCTATGAAATATTTTCGAATACCTTTGCTCAATAATAATAATAATAATAATAATAATAATTCAATTTTTGTTCCAAATTTCGCCTCAGCTTCTTTCAGAGAAGAGCTCCAATGGCAGACCCTCCGACGAGGCCAAGAATATCGAGAAGCTCTACGAGCTCCGGCGAACGACTCAACGAGTCCGACAAGTCTCAGGTACCCACGCCCCGCCAATTTTCACTCGCTTTTTGAAATTTTGGATTTCTAGGTTTTCTGGGTTTTGATATTTTAAATTTTTTGTTTGTTTGTGAATTCAGAATGTTAAGGACTACCAGGGATTATCAATTCGGGCCAAGACGAGTGTCATGCCAAGCAGCTGGCTGCCCAGCTTATCCCCAGGTTCTTCAAGTTCTTCCTGATCTTTCGCAGCCTGCCATCGATACCCACCTCGATTTGATTTCTGAAGAAGAAGATTTCGGGGTTAGTTCTATATCTATACCCACTCTCTAATTACTTGCACTCATCTCATTCTTTGATGCCCAGCTATTTTTGGTACCTGGAAAATTGTGGATTTTTTTCTATGGAAGAATTAAATCTCTGTCAAAAAAGTTTGTGTCTTAAATTAGTTTGTTGTGACGTAGGTTGAAGCAATTTATAACATGCCATGTATGTTATAATTTATTCAGGGTCTTGTTGGTTTTAATTTTTGGGATAAACATTTAGTTTATCTATCAATGTAATGTGCAGGTACGAGTACAAGCTATTCGGGCCTTCCTCTTTTTGCAAGGATACGCCTGAACACATTAAGTAAAAATTGTAGACATTCTTGTGCAACTCCTTGCATCTGTAATGTTTTTCCTTTGTTGGGAATTGTGATTCTGGGAGTATGGTGGTTGTGTTATATGAGTCTGATGTTGGGCTTTGGTTGATGCTTTTAGAGGAATTTGTAGGCTGTGGATGTCAGGTATAAAGCACTTATGGCCCTTTGAGGCAAGATGTTAAAGGTATATTTGTGATCTTCAAATTAACTGATAGCATGATTACAGATTACATGTTTACTATGAAAGACTTTGGGTATAAGCTAGGTATCATTACATCAGATTTTAAGATGGCATTTGTATTTATAAGTAAATATGTATATATGTACAACTGTATACACATTTTATGCAGATTTATGTATTTTTCTTACTAGCCTTAAGTTCAACACCTTGATGCATCTTGATCATTGAAATTCATCTCTTTCATAATGTACCTCATCTTATTGTATGTACAGCTTCTTTTGACAGCATTATTCAAGCACATTGGGAGTGTTGATGAACCAAGCACTGATGAGTCTATTCGGGAGAAGGTTTTAAGCTTCATTAGAGCAAGGTGAGAAGACTGCTTTGTTGAAATGCTCATTATGATTGTTACTATGTACTTTTAAGATAACTTGATGTTAAATGATCAAATTGTAGGTATTTCCCCACAAGCTGAACTTTAAAGCCTCAAGAGGAAATGGAAAGGCACATTACTGATTTGATAAAAAAGGTATGTACATGAATGCTGTCAGTTGTCTTCATGCGTATGTTTAGATTTAGAGTCCAGGAACTGTGTACTTAAGTTCCTATGAAAGTATTATTTTGGCAGTGTGGCACGATGCTGGTTTTCTGTATTTACGCCTCTATTCAGTAAATTTATATGCTATTCTCTTCCCCTATGGTGCCATACTTCCTTTTAGTTAAAAGAAAAACGCTGGACATTTTTAATCATGATCTCTTAAATTTTATTTTATTTTTCTGTTGCAAGGTTGTATATGTCTAATATGATTGAGTTCAATTGCAGAATTTGGAAGATGTGACTGTGCAGAGTTTAAATGTTTATGGACTTCTTAAAAGTTTGAGCATATTTGGGGAGAAAGCGCCTGCTGAACGCATGAAGGAACTTATTGGAATTATTGAAGCGACAAGCCGATTTAGATGCTGCATCTAATGTAAGCACTTGCTTTATTGTGTTGATTTAAGGATAAAGAATAGCAGCTTCTGACCAAGCCTAATATGCAAAATGTACTAATGAAGAGTAATGCAGAAATAAGCCTTTTTGATAATGCTCTGTTATTCAATAAGATGCTTGCATTTATTTTGTCATCCTTAGATGTATCATTGACTTTGTGTTTTAATTACTATTGCATGTATGATTGTATCATACCTGAACCAATATTAACCCATAATGATTATATTAATCTTTGTCTATTTCAGTAAGACGATGAGCTTGTATATGGGTAGATGATTGGCCTTGTAAAGTTATGGGTTTTTACGCAAAAGATCACTGACAATTGAATGTTGAATATATATTTGAGTATATAGTAACGTTGATGATTACTTTCTTTTCCAGCTAGGTTTAGATCCTTAGAAGTTTTGTTTTTTTTTGGTTGCTAATTATTTATGCCTCGGGTGACATCTTGGCGGAAATTAATTTTCTGTTAAAGAATTTGGCCAAGCTAAGATGAGGCTCTTCATTGTTGTGCTTAGCGTAGTCATTTGATTCAATGTGTATGTAGTTCTTATTTGTGATACTTCTACCAGATTTCTATTATAATATTGATCGCATGCTCAAGATTTGTTAAGTGATATAAGTTTGTGTACTTTTCCCATTTTTGTTGGGATGATCAACAAATCTGTCAATGGTTACCAGGTAAAGCTCTACTTAGTTATTTACTAGATTAACAGGTGGTTTTGGGGCTGGGGTAGTCTCATAGGAATTTTTTTCTTTCAAGATATGTAGATTTATTGGAAACTGATATCCATCAATTTCTAAAGTATTAGGACATCTATAAATATGCATGCTTGTAGGGTTGAAAGTTTGATTTAGAAAATTATTTCAAATTATAATGACCACCATATTCACAATGTCGCTTTAACTGCAAATACTTAGATATGATATTGTCCTTTAGGCTAGAAGGAACAAAAGTGATGCTATTGGAAAAGATGCTTCCTTTTTAAGAATGTATTTATCAATGTATTCATTTTAATCACTATGGTTCTTCAATAACGAATGCCAAAATGGTTGGGATGGCGGTTTCAGGATGTTGATCATATTGACAGGTTATTATCCTGCCTATTCATGGCTCTGCCATTTGTTGTGGTATGGCTCTAATATCATAGATTTTTCCTTAAGCTTTGACGTGTATATTTATGGGAATCAAGTACCAACCCCAGCACCACATTTAATACAGAGGGGTGCGTCATACAGCAAATTCCTAAACTATCTGGACAACAAATCCTTCCTGTTTCCGAAAGGCAACATCATCACTCTCGCTGACTTGGTATATTATTCTAGTATGTACGCCTTCGGTAATCTGAAGAGTTTTATTTCTATATTCTTCCATAAATTGAGTCGCATTGGCCCCAAAAAAATGAAAGGTTTACATTTTTCCAACAAACTGATATAATTAAACATTGGGATAGAACTTGGGATGATATATCCTTTTATGCTATTGGTCTTTAATCTTGTTTTATTTCTTTTCTCAATTACTAAACCAGTGTTTAGATCAAATAGTTGAGATGCCTTTATTTCCACATAACCAGAAGTTTTTTATAGGTTGTAAGTACTGTCTTTTGTACTTGTTCACATTGTTATGAGGACTCTTGAGAAATGATCATTAGATTCTGAAATGAAAACAAGGACAATATGGAATATAGGATTAAGTAAATAGCATGGAAAGTGCGGCACTTGCAGGTCTTTTAGTGATGATAAAATCAAATTTTAAATTCATTTCAATTTTTATCAGTATCTTTCTATGACTGTTTGACAATATTTATATTCTGATGTGCTTTCTTTATATTCAAACAATGTTTTCTTTGTCAGCTTCCTGATGAAAGAAGGCTAGATTTGCTCAAAGCTCCCAGAGTTTCACCTTCACAGCACCACAAGATTCTCACAGATCCTTCCTTCTTGTCGTTCAGCTGTTAAAGGTACAATTTTTTGAATCAGTAATGATATCAGTTTGTATATTCAAAACTATTAAATGATTGTGAAGATTGAACTATAAAGGAATATCCAACCTTTAAAATACTTCACTATTAGAATCAGTGTTTATAAATGCTTCAATGTGCATAATGCTAAGCATTTTAATTTGACAAGACGAAGAATGAGCTCTTTGGGACTCAAGTTATTCAATTAAAAATATTTAAATATATGTATTATTGTATTAATTATCATTCAACCGTGAATAGTCAATCCTATAACTTGTAATCTTCATTTATTACTCAAGGACATTGCTAAGAGGTGAACCTCAATTGCACCTTTAAAAACTGATTAGAATTGATGTATTCACATTCAGTCTTTGACAGTATCGGCTTTTTTATTTGTTTCAGGGCTGATAACAAACCATTTTTGGAGTCATTTTTGTTTTCATTTTTATTCTATTTTTTCCTTGCAGAAAACATGCCTCGGAGAAAGACTGAGAGGAGTTTAACCACTTACGAGAATGCTTGTTGTACACGTTTTCACCATCTTGCTCACAAGGTATTTTAATTCCAATCAACCTTCCTTGTCAATACTACTGTGAATAAACATCATTTGTGCCATTTGGATTTCTTTATGATACAGGTTCCACGCTACTAACAGTCTATGGTTACAAGATAGTGACTGGGGCAAACCATCAGATAGACTTGGTGAGGACTTTTCAGCGCAATATAAGGAGTTTACTGAGGTTGGTCTTTCTTTTTCCCTGTTTGCTCCTTATATATTTTATTACTTATTCTTAGTTTATTTTATCCTCCATTCTTGTCAATGTGCATCCAATAGTGGGGGTTGGGTTGGGTAAAGTCAGCGAGCCTTATCTTTTCCTTCGAAAGGCATATATTCTTTCAATTAAAAGCCCGGCCTTTAATAGACATGATAGCTAAAGTATTAGCAATCTGCCATTAGTTATGATGAGGGCAGTGGCCCCCATATCGAGGAGAAGTCTATGGTTGAAATTGAAGACCTTGCAATTTACTGATATCTGAGAAATTACTGTGAAAAAGTGGAGAATCAAGTGGCCACACCTCATAAGACTTATAACTGAAATATATTGTGCAGGTTGAGTTATGCTGAGAGCCAACTAGGGCCACCATGAAGAAATTAACACAGGAATGGCTGAAAAGAACAAAGCGATGGCAGCTGCAAAATCAAACGAAGCGAAGGATACCATATTGGGGAGTTAATTTCATGGACATTTCAGAGTATCTTGTGGACCTTTTCTTGATAGCAGTTATCTTAAACAATGATTTTATGATGTGCAGAAAACAGAAAAGCAGAATACTACAACTGCTGCGAACCTGCAACAACATATTGGCAATGACAAAGGTGAGGGCAAATCGTTTGAGAATTTTGGATGGATGATCATGTATTCATGATCTTTTAGAACTGATTTTTAAATGATTTGAAACAATGTAGACTCTGCATTCAAATACGCCCACCATTGGAGACAATAGCATCAACCTGTCTTGAAAGAAGCAGCAAACCCGCTTGCCCCTCAGCACGCCTGCTGCAGGGTAAGAGGAAATTTTCTCTTGATCCTATATTTTTGGCTTGTATTATATTCTCATTGGTTTGAAGAATAGCTTCGATTTATGTGATGTCAGACTTTTTGGCTTCATTAATTTAACATTTTCTCAATTGCTTGTGCAAAGAATAGGGTGCGCAGTCCATTTATTTCAATTTCTTGGCTCTCCGAAAAAAGTCTAATTTTCTAAGTGTTTTATCATATTCTTTTAGTCACAATCATAAGTTATTGGTGACACGAATATCTCTTTGGAGTTCATTTTAAGGATACATGTTTGTCTACATTTAATAGCTAGTCAATATTTTCGCACTTCCTGACCATTTATATATCCGTAGGCATCTACATTTATTAGGTTAGTCTTTATCCATGCGAGGTGCACTTTGAATCTTGAAAGGAAGGATATAATATGCTGTGAAATCAATATTCTTATTCTTATTGAAATGATGCATGGTTAAAAGATTGATTCTTATATGGTTTAAACCTACTGGTGCAGAGCAAAAACGACTCCTGCTAATTTTTCCAATGGATCTGGAAATATGCCTTCAAAAAGGGCCGTAGAAGTAAGCCATAAAATCAGCTTGTTAATAGAGCATTTGAAGGTTTATCTCAAGGTGGAAGAAGCGTGGGGGAAAGAGTGTGTGTGGGGGAAGGAGCAGAGGCAGAGGGTGGGGTGGACGTGGAAGGGGAAGGGGTTACAGATAGCTGCACTGTGAGACAATTTTGGGAAATCATGATGGTGGGAGAGATATGGATGCGCCAGGAATGCGCCCAGGAATGCGCAGATGAGTACGTGATGTGCTGAATTCTTCTCTTAGAGACGAATTAGAAACAAGTTTTGTTTCATCAAGCAAGCTGATTATAATCTAGATTCATTGTTGATTAACACTACTTATTATGTTCTTCCGGAGCTTTGTCTAACAAGAATGGCTGACTGATTAACGCTCGGAGTATTTCCCATCCGGTCAAATAAAAAAATATGCAGCATCCTGAGACAGCTCTATAAATCTATGAATGTATGCTTTCAGGGGATTTATAATTCTGATAGTATGACTTTGTTATTGTACTGAATACAAGTGACTTTATAAGACCTCACTTACTGACTGATAGATATTTGCTTCTTTCGCCATTTTTTAGTTTTTACCACCACTCATTTTCCTCAACTTCATAAAAAGTTTGTACAACCACAGTGATAAATTGTTGCACACTTGGGGCAGCTAAGTTGGCTACCAACTCAGGCCCAACCTGCCTCCTCTAAATAACAAAGAATTATTCCTCTACTATAAAAATAAACAAAACAACTTGTAACTCAATCGATAAAGAATACTTATTTCTGTATCCAAGATCGTCCTTTTATTGTATTTCCATGTATTAATTCTAAATTGTATAAACAAAAACTTTAATACAAAAAAATAATAGACAATATTTGAGCTGGGACCATTCAAGACTTATATTATGAAAATATAATACTAGAGTCACCAATTAATTGATGTGACAGTGTTCTATTTATTTTACGTCGTAGCTTGAATTATTGACGGAAATGAAAAAAATCATCTCCTGAGTTGATATGCAAATGTTGTTATTCGGTCAGAGATTTGGTCCTGACTTTATATACTAGTATAGATAGGTATCCATATGAATCTAAATATAAGCTAAGGCCAAAGGAAAGAGGAGGAGTACCGTTGTCGCAGGTGATCTCGCGTGGTTTGGAATTCATGTTAAGAAGCAAAGAACGAATGAGACTCGTGAGTGAGCAGCCGTCAAAAAGAGAGGGGGGAACTCCCAATATGTACGAATATGTAATTTTTTTACCAAAATACCTATAGAGATTAAATCTCGTCATTCATCAATTTTTTTGTTTCGTGGGCATTTATGTCCACTCAAATATACTTTCTTTTTATAGGTTACAAGGTTTGAAGCATTGGAACGCTTCACACCGATCTCACCATTAAAAGGAGGAAGGAGGGAGAGAGGGGGAAATGAGGGAGAGACTGGTGCTGAGCATCCAATACTTGCGAAGATCAGAATGTACCCTGCTTTTTGTATATTAGTATGGATACAAGATACATAGATATCCAAAAATAAAATTTCCTTATTTGGTAAAATTTAACCAAAATTAATTTCCTTTTCTTTTCCTATTTAAAAAACAAAATCTGCTTCGGTAGTCCCGCGTGTATGTCAACTCCGTCGTAGAACCTACTTGATTGTCTTTTGCTAAGTTTTCTTCTTCACCAATGATACAAAAATCTCCCAAATGTCCGATCAAATCATCCCCTAAAACCCAATCTTCAATTCAATCCCCCACTCACACCCTAAATTTCACTTCTTCCAGATTTGTACCGGAAAACCCCAATTCAATTAGCTTGAAAATCCAGTAAAATTCCAAACCGAAAAAACGATGTTGAGCTCAAACCACCACCAACCCTCTCTCCGACGCCTCATCCCTCACTTTTAGCCACAATTCCATCGCCGACAATCTCGTGCGCAGCCGGCAGCCCATCCGTCGGCCGCCGCGTCCTTCCGCGGCGCAGCTCGGCTTTCCTGCGTCGCGCCAGCAGCCGACGCGCCGAGTGCTGCGCGAGCCGTCTGTCCGGGTACGCGAGGCGGCGGCGGAGCAGCTGGAGGAGCGCCAGAGCGACTGGGCCTACTCCCGCCGATTATCGTGTTGGACTCTATTGTAGGAACGCTGGGCCTCTCGGAATTGCCGTCGGGGTGCTGTCGCTGAGCTGGAAAGAGGCGCCTTCGGTGCCTTTGAGGGCTTGGATTATGGGTACGCGCTTCAGTGCTCAGCATATGGTCTGCGTGGGGTGGGAGTGCAAGGGAGGAGGCGCGGAGGTCAAGCGGTTGCGGGAAGCGAGTTCTGGGTGGGGAAAATTCATCTGGTCTGGAGTGATGATGGTGAGGACTATGGAGTTGAGCAGAGCGCAGACTATACCTGCCACCAGGTTTTTCCTTCCTTTTTTTTTCTTTTTATTTTTTTGAAATTATGGATTTTTTTGGGTTTATTGAGAATTTGAACTGGGGTTTTAAGTATTAACTATTACTACTTGTAGTATTATAGCTGTTGCAATATCAGTTTTTGGGTGAAAATGTTTCATTTGATTAAATTTGGGAACTGTGATTGGTTTTAACTCTAGGAAAGAACCCATTTCCATTTGAAGTTGTTGCGACTGAGATTGATTGATGGGTATGTATAGAGGATTATTCTGATTGTTTATTGTGGCAGTGTTACAAAGCATTTGGAGTCTGCAAATACGGTGTTTACTCTGTCTGGTGGATTTCTTGGGTTCTACTGGGTGACTGCTGGCGGTGAAAGTATGACACGAGACTCCTCAGTTATACTGGCTTGTTTGAGCTAACCCTTGCATCTGTTTTCTTTTGAAGTTTTTCTGTGCATGCTGTTGACTTTTTTGCTTATAAATGTGGGTTTGTGCAGGATTTGTATCACTTTTCTTGCTTTAGATGTGGTTTTTTCACAGGATTCATGCTGCTGTTGCATCTCTCATTGGTATTGCCGCTTGCTTCTGTCTGCCCTGCATCATTGCCATCTTATATGTTGTGACATGATCAGGTATGTGCTCGTGAGGGAAATGTTTGATTTTGTTGTGTACATTAGGTGCTTGATATTCAGTGGTATCATGATACCACTTTTGAAAAAGTGATTTTGCTAGTTTGTCGCGTGTCTTATAATATGCTCAGTTTGATTGGTGAAAACTATCGCACAACATAACGCCACTATCAATGCTGTATAAAGTGCAAATCAGAATATATTGAAATGTTCCTGTTGTCAATTCAGAAACTTTGGACAGAAAAATTATGTGTAATCGCCACTAGGGGATTCTGAGATAAGATCTAAACATGCCGTAAAGACATTATCTAGCAGTGATTTCGATGGAGATTTATAGTGACTTTGCTTTTTATTTGTCAAATTTGAATTATCATATATTTCAGTGTATGAGCGTTTACTTCTATAGTTAACTTTATTTCATCAACAAAACCTGTGTGAGTTTTAGAGGATTCTCTCTGGTCATGTTTTGTTTTGAACAGTAGGAAGCAACAAAGGAAGAGATTGATCATTTGCCGTGCTACAAGTTCCGCAAGATACCTGATTTGATGTTAATGGTGAGATCCACAACTTTTGGTGAGCAATGACTGAATGCTTACACTTCACATTTACACCTCAACGAACATGTTTCTTCCTGATGGATGCTGTAAGTTCCATGCTACATTCTTGATTTCTTTTTTCTAGAAAGTCTCATAACATATGGTTTTTAAAATGATATGCTAAAATCGGTTTTTGTATTACTACCCGAATCTTCATACCATGTACTTGTTCAACAATTGAGCCTTTCAAGTCATGTATGATGAGGGACACTCGAACCGGGTTTCAGTTTCTCATTACAAATTAACCCCAACACTCTATGACTAAGCATGCTTATTATGTGAATTGTTGTGGTAAATCTTAGGAATGTTGCATCTGCCTTTGTGCCTCTTACGACGATGGAGCTGAACTGCGTGAACTTCTGCTGTCACCACTTTCACTGCACCTGCATAGACAAATGGTTACAGATCAATGCCACCTGCCCACTCTGCAAGTTCAACATTTTGAAGTCCGTTAGCCAAAGCAGTAGTGAAGAAGTATAAATAGCAAGTTCTGTATAACAGTTATGAGCAGATTGTATGCCCTGCTCCTATGTGTAAATAGTAGACCATGAAAGATTTCTACCCATCTGCCAAAGTCCATTCTGCTGAATCCGGATGCAACTTCACGGTCGGCTTTGTTGCGAGAGCACTTCACCTCCTAGAATGTTAGTTTGTATATTGAGTTCTTTCTAGCGAAAGTCATTTATGTTATATCTTATAAAACAAAAGCGTTTAATATGGGTTAGTCCTACTCCTTGTTCAACATAAATTATAAAATATCTTTGGTTCATTATATGGATTTGAAGCAGAATTCATATATGAATTCCTTGTAATCTCGATGCATCGCGGTCTCCGGGACCAACGATACAATTTTTTGCTCCGGTTGCACCGGGGTGGACAAGCCTTTGCCATGTACACGAGTCACGAGCCTCCGGTTTAATTGCTTTTTAATTATTTTTTGGGACGAAGGCCCCACGTAGAAATGGGTACCAAACCAGAGGGAATAAATACGCTAAAAAGAGGGTTAAAAAATAATGGAATGAAACAAAAAAATACAAGTTGCACCAGCCGGGAATCGAACTCAAGTTCATACCGTGGCAGGGTACTATTCTACCACTAGACCACTTGGTGCTCGTTTGACTTAAGTTCAATTTTATCTTATTTCTCAAGTGGTTAATTTGCATCCTATGAAAGTTTTATGTCTAATTTGCATAAGAATGGTTGTCCCTTTGGTTGCATAACTTTCCAATGGAAAATGGGAAAGGAAAATAAAGTGATCTTCAATTGAAGTACGGTATTCCATTACCTAAATTTCTTTCAACAAAACTATTATCTATAAAAAAGACTATAATATATGCTTTTGTAATGTTTACACTTCTTTCCAATGAAATTGAAACGATATGTGAAGATTAGCAACACCTCTACACAAGGATGACAACCATAAATCAAGAATGGTCCAATTTTTTATTGCTAAATTTCATCAACCAAGTGATTTTCGGACATATTAGACCTAAAAACAAAAGTTACAATCCCCATTCAAACAAATGTAGAAATTTAAAAAAAATCACTTTGGAAGTTTTAAAATATAATTTGGAGTTCTTATGATTTTATAAGTTTTAATTTGTTAGTTACATTTTACAACTTTAAAACATTTCAAATTTCCAGTGTGCAAGACAAGACCAAAATCCTGACATGATAAAATATAAAAATAACCTACATAACTCTAAATATTTGTGTAGAATCGTGCATTTTTATTTCAGGTATCACAGGCACCAAATTTTTAAATCAAATTTGTCATAACATTGAGAATCATAGAGATTGAGAATTCTTAGAGAGAGAAATAGAATCAACTATTTTAGAGAGGGAAATAGAATGCTCTGTTATTCTTCATTAATTGAAACAAAATGTGATACAATTGGGTATTTATAGTTTTAAAAGATAGCTTAACAATTACAAACCCTTACTAACTACATAAACCTACAACACCAACTCAACTTAATCAAAAGATGACACTTGTACAAATATTACCCTCTCAGAAACCAAACGGCAAAGAATAAAAGTAGTTAATTTTGGTAATTTAATAACTTTAAAAATAAATCAACCAATCACACATCATTTGATTTACAAATTTAGTTTAAAATTTTGGTTTCTAATATTAACCTTTCGGGTACTTCTAGCAATCAAGTGGTTTACAACAAGAATTGGAACCATGTAGAACCTTCTTATTATTCCACACTTGATTCTTTGACAAATTCCACACTTTGACTTTGACAAATTGACTAAATAAATAAAAGTTAAACACTCGAATTATAATACTATCTTTATGATATATTTACATCATTCAAGGGTTAGTCATGGATTCTCCGTGAGTCAATGATCTCACATCTCACCTTAAATAGTGCAAATAAGGACATGTAAAATGAATATTAAATTTCTCTTATAAAACATTCAAATCTGCAGTTGGATGTTGAAACTTCAAAGGTCTTCTAGGCTAAAACATAATTTAATCCCATTATTTCTATCTTTGGTGCTAAAGTCCATATTGTCAAACTACAAAAAGTAATTTTGTCAACTAAAGACTTTGCTTTTTTTGGCAAAGGACGAACAGTTATTTGACTTTAACATAATTGCTTTACAACCTTATATATTTTCACGCCAGATTTATAGTATTTAATACGTGAATTCATTCAATATCACATAATTGCTCACGTGATAGTGCTAGAGACACTGAGGTACATACCACAGTTCAACTAATCTGACCATCATGTTGGAGTAAAGGAGTACACTATTGTGTGTCTCTTATTCATCTCTCAATGAGGAATTATATACAACTTACATGAATTAATCAAATGTATAAAAGAAACAGAAAGCAAAGACAAATGCCTAAACATTAGTCTAACTAATTAATCAACATATACAATTTGGAAGAATATAAAATTAAAATGATGATCTATGAGTCAAATGAATTGAACCAATTGATTGACTTCGGTTAAGGCGATTGGATTGATTAGAATGGATTGGATTGATTGATTGTAATGCATTCAATTTCTGTGGCGTATAACTGATGAGGATGCCTGTGATAGTGGATGGTGGAGTACTCCCACCTTGGAGAACTCCATTCTTCTGCATAATGAGCAAAAGTTGGAGCTCTGGTTGGAACGTTAATCTCTCTACTGTAAAAAACTTGCCATTCTAAGTGCCTTGTTCCAAAGCGTTTCCGCTCGCGGTCGGACTTGCACTGCCTTGTTCTGCTGCCTCTGATGCTGAAACCTCCTCAGCCAGATAGTAAAAGAGAGCAGAAAACATATGTGGAAATAGCAGCTGATATTACATAGAGGCCTGTAAAACCGTTGACGCTCAAGCTTTCTGGTTCGTTGAAGTTGCATTTCTGACACTCCTTCTTGGGAGTCAAATCATTCATTTTGTAGCTTTTCCACTTCTCCATTCTCCAACAGCTCTAGAATCGCCCTCGTGAAATCACGCGCTATCGGAGTGAAACCTCTCTCTAACATTTGCAAGGTGAACACGAAAACAATTTTATTAGTTTTGCTATGTGGTCGGAAGTATGGTAAATTTCTATTGGAGATATTTCTAACAAAAGTTTGTAACCAGTTCTATTTGTGCATGCTTCCGTATTTTCTAGGTGCAAAAAGAAATAGAATGTGAACAATTTAGTCACTACTCACAAAGCCCAAGCCTCCAAATCTATAGGTGGGTGCAGTGGCAGTATATCCGTAGTACTCATTCATGAAGACTTCTTGCATATGGGGAGTTCAAGAAAAGTGCTACTATGGTTTTGTTTTTGAATTCTTCGTGTAGTCGTACTCGCTGTTCACTCGGACGATGTTTTTGAATCCAAGAACATTCTGCAGGTACTTAATGACAAATGAGTCCTCACGCAACCAACTTTCGAGTTGGTGTCGATGTATGTTGCATTTGGTTTCAGTCGTTGGATGGTGAGCATTGAAGAGAGATTAGCAGTGGCATTGAGGTCAGGATCAGTACAACAAACAGCTATACTATGACAATCTACTCGCGTTAAGCTGTTGTAGATTTCTTCTGTGAAATAAAACTATAGTTTTGTCAATAAGAACTATCACTGAACAATTAATCGACCATGTTCATAGTTAGGCCAGAACAAAAATTTCAGGATTATCATTGGTTATCATACATTACAAAAAAAAAAAAGAGGAGTAGGCGTTTAGAATCGCCAAAGAAGCCAACATTAGGGGCGTGCGTCAGGCGAAATCCGCTCCTCCGCCCCTAAAAGAAGTGCTTCTATTACTCACTTTTTGGTAGTGAAATGCAAAATTGGTACTTACTCTGAGCAAAGAACAAAGAGAATGTAACGGTTATGTGGCCAACGATTTTCAGGCTGCCAAATGCTGGATTCGATCGGCGCTCCAGGAATCATACGATGAACATTGTGTAGATTAAGAGTGAACCAATCAATCTTATCACATGTGAAAGGTTTCCATAAATATCCATGTTGATTTTTCTGGTTCTGCTGGAACTATCATTGACAAACCAGACTCCATATATGTGGCTGGAGTGAATTCCAGTACTTTGTCCAACCGGTCAGCTAGCACGGCTATGTCACCAACCACAGCATCATAAACCTGCGAGCATACAGCTCGAATCAAACCAATGAAAGAGCGAAACAATATTCGAGAACATAAATCAGTCAATTCATCTTTATGAAAAATAGAAAAATAAATGATGGTGTTACCTTTTATGGACTTGTTCACCAGATCGGTAATGAGCCATCAAAACTTCAAATTGATATGGCAGAGGAATAGTTCAAATGATCGGAGACTATGGCTGAAAACCGTGGGTGCAGAAACCGACAGGCTTCTTCTATCTGAATCTGGCCTGGACCGATCAACCCTCAAGCAAATTTGCTGGTTGCAGTTTCTACCAGGCACCCTAATTTCATTATCGTGGCTTTCAACAGTAGGCATTGCCCATCCTTTCGGGGCACCAGTTAGGTTCCCGGGCCAGATTACTCCGCCAACATCTGAATCAACCTGTTTTCCTAAGCCATCCGATGAGAACCCAACTCCCGCTCTACCAGTTCAATTCTTTGGACTCTATTCTCATCCAAAATATTTACAATCCTGAAAACTGAAGAGTACAATACTTATTTGTTGTTTAAACCGCATGTTCGCACTCAAACCTGTATAACTGCTCAATGCGGTTTTCAACACCTCACAGAGTTTTTCGCCACAGTCATTTTTCCATAGCCTGTAATGATTCCATTAGCACTCATATGTTTCTGAGAGCAAACTCCTGGCTCGCGTTATTTCCTTCTGAATATTCTTTTGTTTGGAATTTCTTCCTGGAAATTTGCATAAGAACTAGTATTATTACATAGTAGGTCTTGATTCCCAGAGTGCCTTCATATCAGAGATGCCTTGAGGGTCAAGCAAACTTGCAATATTTTGGTGATGATCCAAGCTGATTCTTTTCCAACAAGCTCCTCTTCTATCTTCCCAGCTATTCGAAATAGATTATCACTGTAGGCAATGATAGATTGAGAATGATAAACACCTTTGAGACGGCTGTGGGAAGCTCAACATCTCTTCGGCTCAATCCCAATTTGGATTAGGATAGGCAAGAAACTGCGGAAGAACTAAACGGTGCTCAATCTGAACCGACATCTTGAAGCGCCTCGTCAAAAGAGCTAGCATCCCAACATCGCCACCGTAGCCATAATTGGCCTTCAGATACTACAACCACCCGTTTCCAATGGTAGGCAGAAACTATATCCGCACTGCATTTCATCTGAGCAGAACCATCTGTTGCCATTCGTATCAAAAATGGCCATCGGCGTTGCATTAGTGGCGGGGTTATAGAGGGCGCTGCAAATGAAATCACCGGAATTTGAGCTTGGTTTCCGACAAGATCAGCTACTTGAGCTGCTTCCGCCATGTCTCCATGCCAACTATTACTTGTACTTTCTTTTTCCTTTATCAACTCTTCAGCTGCAAAATAAAAATCAAAACGAAAATAAAAACCCATCAGTACTTATACATGTCCAAACTAATTAACTATTACAAATACCGTCATGTCATGTGTTGATCGCTTACCACCAGCAGAAGCAAGAAAAAGGGGCCTGCCGGAGTCGCGAAATGAAGGATGAGCTTAAGAGTCTTCCAACGGTTGTTGGTGCCTCAGCCGCGATCTCCATGGCTGTTTTTCGCTCTTCTCAATACGAGAATCAACGCGTTAATGATTGCACCGACGTTGGTGATATTGTTGCTACTTTCAGCTTCAACTCCATAGGAGAGAATGATGAGAAAGTAGATGATGAGGAACGGGAAAATAGAAGCCAGAGTCTTTGACTCCGATTCGCAGCTGGTGAGAGAGACAAACATTTCCTGGTTTTGATTTTGAAGCAAGAAATAATGACAGAACACTCTCCATATAACTTGTTTTTATATGATGACATTATACGTATGTGCTACGGAATATATGAGATTGTGTGTTAGAAAACGCGGAATTAATTTTTCCAGGAAAAATTCGTCCTTGACTTGGTCTAGAATATTGAGAAGTGGTATATCAATGTATGTTATGTGACTTGGTTCTTCTATAGACAAAAATTTAATTTCTAAGTTTTCTCTTCAAGTTTAGGAATTTAGGCTTAGGTTTGGAGGCAATCGCCAAAGCTCCAAGCGACATGCGCAAGTCTCTTTTTCTTTTTAGGTAATTACAGCAAAGTACGGTTAAGAACCAACCCACTTGAGTCTAACTTGACTTTTAATTTGATTGATCGGGTTAGAATTACGTAAAAATCTGAATTCTAAATGAAGAGTTAGGATTGGATTGACTGCACAAACTCCGCTTCAACCTCGCTTGAGTTTGCACACCTACAAAATACACTCTGTGAGGATTGGTTCATTCTGTGTCCCATGCAATTTTGATTAGAATACATGGAAGAGAATTGGAATTGTTAAAGTTTTGTTACTTGATTTAGTAATGTGAATGTGTTGTCTCTCAATTATTATGGCTTCAAACTTCATGGATATATTTTGTAACTAGCTCTTTCTTATTCTTTTTGAATTGTCAATGATGTCACTTTCCACACCATATTATTGGTTTTGACATATTTGATTGAATGTAGGAGTCCTCTTTTCTCGCCTCATCAATTTTTCCTCCAATGCGCATAAAGACTGATCTCAACCTCACTACACCATCTCTGCCTAGTCCCCCTTGCAACCATTCTTAAACCCCGAAAACATAAATTCTTAAATTGCTTACAATTTTGATAAATCTGAGACTGAAACTTAAAACGGAAGTAATTAACCAATTCAAAAACTAGAAATCTAAATTGCTAACATTGAATAGTAAATTTTTTTTTCTAAGGTAGTGAGACCGGATTAGGTCTTCCTATAAACACGCTGCTACAAAAATACCTACATACCGCACCCTTGATTTTGAGGCCCACCACTTTTCCCACTTTGCCCCACCTCCTTCTCACATACACCAGTTCGGGTGCCGCCCCCAAGACCATCTTCACTTCTGGAGAGAATAATAAATTTGTTTGATAATTTTGTGATATCTTTCTGTTTGACCCCATAGTTGCTGTTGGAAGTAATAATAAAAAATTAATTATAATGATGTAAACCATAATTTTGGTCCCGGGTATGAAAGGTATCATTCATCAATTTTCAATATGGCACCGGCACAAGTCTATTAAGTAATAACGTCAAATTAACATGCAGAGAGGAGAAAATCAATTGTCATGGGTTAAAGAAAGATGTCAAAGAATCATTTAATTGGTTAAAATTACCCATTTGGTATAATAAGAAAAATCCAATAACACTGTAACTGAAAATAAAATAAACATAATCTTATAACTAAAACAATAATATGGATCCTAGAGGACAACAATCCAAGAAGATAAAATTTAATCGACCTAAAAAAAAAAGAATAAAATTCTAGCAATTTTTACAAAATAACGCAACTATGAACATTGTCATCACTGAATAAATTGAAGGATCATTTCATTTTCATCCACATCGTCACGGCCATCGTATCCAAGTTGTTGCGGCAGTTGGTTGGGAGAAATTTTTAAGATCTGCCTGGATGCGTATTCTCTCCCCACCCACCCAAGGAGCTGTGTGCATGCAGCAGGAGGACAGAAGATCTTCTATCTAGGTTCTCAGGATTGCTTCCCTTTGCCTTCTTTAGCGCCGTCTTTCCCTCTCTTACATGATTCAAAGCATCAATTTATGTTCGTGTTATTCATCAGTTGCTTAATTTGATGTTTATTCATGATGTTTGACTCCATTCCCAAATAAAGACTTGCATAAACCGATGAGGATTCTAAAGTGGTCATGTCTCAAACCAATCACTCGACGCCATATAGGAAATTTATACACGCAGTCGACGCCGTGATAAAGGCCCCAAACAAATCCGACACCAAGTGGGAAAGTCAAAACACATAACAACACACGATAATTTGAGACACCACCACCTTGACATTCTTGTTTCATACAAAATCCTTAAACTATTAACATTATTGTATTCGCTACCACCTTGACATCCCGTTTCATAATCCAATCTTTCACTTATATTTCTGCCAACCCATCTCACCAAACCATCATCATCAAACCCATCGGACGGTTCAAACTCATCATCCTCGTCAGTGTCACTTACATCAAAACTCTCTACATCATACAAAAACCGAGGTCGACAATTTTTTTGCCTGCCACCACCTTTTCTACGTTCACCAATAACCATGTTCTTTGAACTGATGTTTTCGGGTTGAATTCGCCGGTTTTTCGAACCCTTTTTGACTCTCCCCTAAAAGCTTCGCATCCACTAAAACTTTGAATGTTTAATCTCCGTGATGAGTTTGTATCAAGAGTTCTGTCACAACCAACTTCCCTTGCTCCACATCTATAATCTCTATATAGCACACCATCAATTTTATATACAAATTCTCGTTAAGTTCCTCCACGCCATTCATACGGACACTTGAAAGTCACTTTGAGAAAACAAGTATGAATCCGCATGAGCGAGTGTGCGCGTTCGAGCGAATGCGATTGCTTGATCTATTAAGAAACACAGCTTGGACAATTATGTGTAAATTGGAAAATTTAACATAATAATGACTTAAACAATTGTTTCATATAGCTAATAAACATATAACTCTAATTGAAACAAGAATCAATTGAAACACAAAAGATAATACTCTGAAACAAGAAACATGAAACTCCAACTTGATCGGAAAAAACTTAAAAAATTAGAGAAATTAGAAAGTCTACGTTGTGTTTGACATTGGTGATCCGGTGCTCTCATTTTTATGAATTTCTTAAAAACTTATTAGTTGTTCCCCTTTCCATAACTTTCCTCCTTTCTGACCTGAATTAGTTGTAATGTACTAGTACATAGAAAGATACGTACGTCAAAGTAACATTTAGTTTGCTCTTCAAGTAACACATGACCAGATCCAAGGGTTTAACGTACGTAGGGCTCCCATGCTTCATGGCCTGATATTATTAGGTTTTGCTTATTGGTATATTATTTCCATGGCAGTCTTTGAATGGATTAGACATTGCGTTTTGATAATTAAACGCCTATTATCATTCATTGTCAAATATTTGCTTTAGTTAGATACAGCCTTAACGAAGGAAAAAAATAAAGAAGTACAAAAAGTATTATTGAAAACATATATGAGGGCCCAACTCGATCAGGCTCGCCAAGCTCCGAGTTGGCCCAATTCAACCTGGCTTGAAAAAATCAAATAGAAAACTAATTGGCGAAAGGAAACTTTTTTATCTAAAAATCATAGATAAGAGGTAGTGACAAGATTACAAATAAGTTGAAGTTTAAGTACTGTGGCACTACCAACTGCTATTCATAAAGTTTGCCAATTGTTTCTTCATAACCGAATATTTATGAAGTATTTTTATTAAAAATTTGTTGTGTGAAACTGCTTAAATGCCCAAATTGGTTGGGGAGAGTTGGGCTCCATTCACACAAATGAGAAGCGCTTCACTGACACTGCATCGAACTCGATATTGGTAGAGTCAAAACTAAGAGTTTTTACTTTATAAATAAAGACAACATCACTCTTACTATTACTAGTGATATTCCTTTTATTTGTAAGGAAAGCATTTGTGTCCGAGTCTCAGCAACGATGCTTCGATACTAATTTATTCTCTCACCAGAATAAATATATAGCATTTAAAACAAAATAAAATAAAAGGTCATGACCGTGGGGAGGGGCTTAGGGCTTAGGCAATGAATCAAACGGGCGCTTGAAAGTCCAAACGCGACCGGTCCAGGTGTTATTAGAGCCCAACAGTTGGATCGCCCAGTGCCCTGCGTGCGCCTAAGTTCGAGCGAGCAGTTAGCTGTTAAGCTCTAACTCCAACGAAGAAATCGCTTAGGAAAAAAGCTAGAGCTACAACAATGTCGCAGTTCTGGAACCAGGATCGAGAAGCCCCGCCTCGTTGACGACGAAGAGTGGCGTGGGGTCCTTTCAATTCCCTTCTGGGTTTGCGAACATTGAGGGGCAGAGGCAGAGGCTGCCCGTGTTCCGGTACCGCACCGCCATTCTTTACTTGGTGGAGACTCACGCCACCACCATCGTAGTCGGCGAAACGGGCAGCGGAAAAACCACCCAAATACCTCAGGTCGGTTTCTTTTTCTGAAACTCCAAGATTTTTTTCAATTTTCTTAACAACCCAAGTGGAGCTTTGATGTTATTTGTTGGTTTCGGAATTCGGAATTTCTATTGAATTGATGAAGTGAAGTGAGTTCTCAGCGTTTATGATTTGTCTACTGGAAGTGCAGTGATCAAAAGAAGCCGGTTGGGCTGACGGAGGGCGGGTTATATACCCAGCCAAGGAGGCTGGCTGTCCAGGTGATTCATTGGTTTTAGCTATTCCCAGTTTTACTGAAGTGTTCTTAAGTCACCTGAAAGTTGTGGCATTAGCGCGAATGTTCAGTCCGTGCTTGGAAATCTTCGCATTGAAGATTTCGTTGCCTGAATTTCAATGTTGAATTAAATGTTGCATTGAACCTCTTTATCTTTCTTGTTATGCAGCTTTTAGTTTGTAAATACTTTTTTAGAAATGTCTCGGTAGAAAGTAACTGGTTCTCCTCTCCTAAGGAAAGTATGAATCTGTTGGCCAATTTTATTTATTTAAATTTACATCAGAACCCGGTAGACATTACAATAAAGATAAAACTTTATGAATATACACAACTGATAGTAAATGCTATGGATTAATATTGATGGCCCAAACTAATAGCTGATTCTTAACGTTTCATTTGAGTAGTACATTTTTTTATGAATAAATGATGGTAATGCCTGCAGGCAGTTGCTGCAAGGGTGGCGGAAGAAATGAAGGGGTCAAGCTTGGGAGGAAGTTGGCTACACCATAAGATTCGAAGATGTTATAAGTACGGTGAGACCCATTTATTCATCATTTTAAGCTCTGAACTTTCTCTTGTTGGATTGTCTTTTCACATACCATAGTATCATTTGGAATTCTAGTTTATAAGAACGGAGTATATCTATTCAATGCCATTTATCATGTTTGTAGTTCCATGTCATGAATGATGGTTTTCCCTGTTCTGGCAGCACAGGGTAAAATTCATGATTAAGTTTTTGACTGATGGTAAAAGTTACTCAGGGAAATGATGGATGATCCTCTTTTGACTAAATATAGGTACTAGCTACGTGATTCTAGTAAAGTTTGTGTACTTCTTCCTCTTTTCAAGCATATCATCTATTGTTAATACTATCTTTGTATTAACTTTCATTTTCCTCACAATCTCTATTGTTGTGGTTGCTATGTCATAATGGTAGATGAGGCTCATGAAAGGTCTATCTCAACTGACATTTTATTGGGTCTCCTGAAAAAGGTATCAGCTAGAAAATCATATCGTGCTGCTTACAAAACAACAAAAGATTTTGGGGTTTTATTGTTTTCTTTTTGGTGTTCATATGATATATCTGAATCTAAAATTTAGATCCAACGACGACCTGAGCTGCGTCTGATTATCTCATCTGCAAGCAATCTTAAGCAAAGTCGATGTCTGATTTCTTTCAGCCCAGGTTTGTTTTTGTGCATTTGGCTTCAAGCAGGATTTAGATATTTTGTTCTTTGGGTTACCAGTGCTACTATTGCTCGCTTAGGATTACTTAGTTTTCCGTGATTGTAATCACTGCTCCCGAAAAGTGAAAAGTCGCAAATTTATATTTACACTGTTCTTTTCAGTAATATATGATTTGTTGAATTATTAGGTAAAAACCTAGAAAGGCTCAGGGCTCATTGTTTTCAGTAATATACAAGACCTTTTATTTGACTATGGCCCACATCCTTGGCACTCTGAAATCATAAGACAACTTCTACAGCTTTCCACCATTACATTTGCCTGTGTATGTCATGAGCATTTGGGTATACTGTTGCAAACCGTTATCCATAAATATGTGAAATTGAAATGTTAGTGTTGATATTCTGTTTTTACGAAACTGTGAAAAGTCGCTTTGCACGGATTTGAGAGGAGCTTTGGACTAAATATGGAGCCTGCAGTCCTATCAGTTGAGGTAAGTTCCTGCTAAGATAATGGTTCTCTCTCTCTCTCTCTCTCTCACTCATCGCAGAAGAAACTTTATGAGTGGTAATAAGTTTCTAGGTTACACTGTACTGCTTGGGTTATAAAAAAATTGAGACATCAACGAATTCTTTTTGTTTTCAGGGTAGAGGGTTTAATGTACAAATTCATTATGTGGAGTGAGCCTGTCTCTGACTATCTCCGGGCTGCTGTCCAACTGTATTATTGATTCATGACCAGGTAGCTGATATTTGATGACATTAATATGCTTGGTTTTCTTGTATAAGGAAATGACAGGTTTTCAGTTTTGTTACATTCATGAACATCCTGCATGTACATGCTTATATTTTCGGTTCTACTACGCTACATAAACCCTTACAGATTTTATTGTCTAGGAACCAATGGGAGATATTCTCTGGTTTTTCTACTGGTCAAGATGATATTGATGCTGCTGTACAGCTGATTACTGAAGAAGCTCAAAACCGTGGAAAGAACTCATCAGGTGCAGAATCTATAGCAGATTTACTAATACTAATAGAAAAATATTTGTTTTAAAAATCCAAGTTCCAAAGTATTGTAATTTGGAAATAGTAGGGTTTAAGGTTTAAAAATCCAAGTTTCAAGATTCTGCTACATGCATCAATTTTTATAATGATTATGTCTTCATGGTTCAGGATTGATGCTTTGTGCCTCTCTACTCAGGACTTCACGGCTGAGCAGGTTTGTTACTCTCTTTGTGTACCTAAATGAAGTAGACTATTCTGCTGGCTTACACTTCTTTCAAAATCTGATTTTGGCTCTATTTTCTTCTTTTAGGAGCTGGTGGCCCACCCCCACTCCCAGAGGGAAGAGGAAAGTAGTGATATCAACCAATATAGCGGGAGAGACGTCAATAACTTTGGAGGTAACACCTATGGCAATAGAGTGATAGCCGTAACACTTAAGTTTTCACTTTGAAGCAATTAGGCACTGCAGTCACTATCTGGCCGTATTCCTTAATTGGCAGGCGTTGTCTATGTTGTTGGCGTGGGTTCTCAAAGCAGCTTCTACAACCCGGTATATTCATCATCTCTCTCTCTCACACACACACACACACATTTATTAAACCAAGTATGTTCATTGCCTAATGTATATTACTGGACGGCAGGAGCTGCTTCCTGCCACTTACATATAAGAATTGCTATGTTGAAGATTATGTACTTTGTTTGGTTTAATAAGAATCTTGAACTTGTGATTCTTAAGGACCCTGAACATTGATATCCAAGGCCTATCTGACTGGTTCATTTTTTTTTACTCTGTATCTACTTTACATAGATAACAGATATTGGAAAATCTGGTAGTGGCACCAATATCCAAGGCATCTGCTGACAAAGGATCTGGTAGGGCTGGAAGAGTTCGGCCTGGGAAATGTTACAGGTCTGCACTTCTTTGTGGTTATTTTACTTCACTTTGTTGTTCCACTTGAACTTGTGGAATATTGTGAAAAGAATCATAATGTATTAGTTTTATGGATACAATTAGTTGTAAGGAACTCCACAAATTTTTGAGAACAGGTATATCATTGTTAAAAAAAGGTAAAAATAAATCACTTGGGAGTTATAGATGTCACTAACTATAACTCTACAAGACATAAGAGATAGGCTGATAGAGATGATATACTCAGTATAGTTAATAACATGCAACAGACAGAATAAGTTCTGATAAGAATTACTTTTTGATGATGCTTGATATGTTTAATAATTATTGTTTTAAGTCAATTGAGTCCTTAACAAAGTTTTCTTCTTCCTAATATATTTCCATGCCTACAACTATAGGCTATATACTTTAAAGAGTATTTTGCAAAGAAATGGCCTGTTTAGACTTCCCAGAGATACAGAGGTCAAATCTTGTGTCCTGTGTGATTCAGGTATTCTATTATGGTGCAACGCTATGCTTTTCATTGCCAGTAGGCCTCCATCTGAGCTCCTCGGTCAGGCCCAACAGTGATACTATCCATTAGCTAAGGAGCTATACGATAGTATAAACTTAATGTTAGAACAATGTGGTTTCAAATTAATCAAATTTTCCATGAGAGTCTTATGCCTGCAGACTTGGTGATTCTTTTGTGTGCAATACTTTGACGCTTAATAAATAATACGACTATGAGCTGAGCTTTCTTCCTAAATGTAGATGCTAATGGTGTCTTCTTTGCCTTCCAAAGGTGCCTGTAAGATAATATCCTGGCTCGATTGGCCAGCTTCTCCATCTCTGAAGCAATGGTTGAGCGCTGAAGTGCTTTATTCACTGGAGTCCTAGATGATGATGCAAACTACTTCACCAACTGGATTTCAAATTGCTGAGTTTCCATTGGTATGTTGCAATGAAATGTGTTATCTTTTGTGTTTCTGCACAACAATTCCAGTTTGTTGTTGATATCTCCACTAATATCTTTTCTTCTAAGCAAACCAATCTTCAAACAATGAGTAAATACCTGTGTGAAAAATGCTACTCATTGAGTTCAATGCCAACAATTTGAAATTCATCATATATTTTTTTAATAATACACTTCTGTCATGGTTTCTGCAAATCAGAAACTGACGACTTATTTGAACTAATGCTGTGTAGGAGCCAATGATTGCAAACAGATATTATCCTTCAGTGAACTGTAGTGTCTGGGAAGAGATACCATCATTGCTGCCGCTTCTCTCCATTCAAGTAAACTTGTATTATTTCTAATGGAAAGTTTTGTACATTTTTCTTTTCTCCAACTCACCATTAGAAGCATTGGATTCTGCATTATTGAAGAACAACCAAATATGCATATATATATATATATATATATATATATATTTAAGTTGCACATTCAATACAATAAGCCATATTCAGTTTTACAGAAAATTTCTCAATTTGTAGACAAATACTACTTTAAAAAAAGAAAACTTCCATTCAGTAGTTCACAATTAAAATGTTGGTCCTGCAGACTATCTGGGTTTCGGGTAGGGGATCACTGAAGGAACTGGATGAAGCCAAGTTGAATTTTTGCTACTGCTGAGGTACTAAATTTAATTTTTAATGGAACAAATATTCATCTTGTCTAAATCTTTCTATGCTCAGTACCTAATGCGCTGTCCTGTTTGATATTCTTGATTCCATGCAGGGTGACCACGTGAGTTTCCCTAAATGTCTACAAGGGATTTCTTCAGTCTGGTAAATCGTCACAGTGGTGCCATAAGAACTTTGTAAACTACCAAGCCATGGTTTGTATCAGCAGTTGGTTTTGATCAATTTAACAGACAGTGGTTGATGCACTTTATGAATTAATTCTTTTGTGCAGAAAGGTTAGCTGAAATTAGAGGACAAATCATAGAAGAACAGCTCAGAGATTAGGTGCTGTCTTGAAATCTGTGAAAGAGACACAGTGGTAAGTTTTTTTTGCCGTAGTATAAAAATAAGAAAAGCAGTTTTTCTTACAATTCAAGCACTCCAAAGTTCCCTGACCCAAGCATGACCGATCCATTTTCTCTTTCTTGGTCCTCATTTTGGAGAACATACTTTTCTTTAGAAACTCATGGAATTTTTTTCTTTTTCAATTTTTTTGGTGTGGTAAAGCACTCTCTTTTTGGTATCAAGGTTTTCTGAATGTTTCTACTGTTTACATCCAGGTAGTGAGGAAGGCAATTACTAATGGGTTTTTTTGCCATCGCGGCCGCTTAGATGTGAGTAATTTCTTTGGCTACTTTTGCACCACGCTTCATTTCTTTTGGTTTTATGTGTTGCTTATTTTCTTTTCCGTTAAAACCTTCCTTTTAAGTTCATCTTGTCTTCTGTTATTAGATAAACCTCCTTTATATATGCCATGATGGCTTGTATGTAAAATTTTCCTTACTAATGTTTTGATAATTGTTCCATTGTCTGAACTCTGAAGGCATCAAGTCACGCATTTAAAGTACAAGACTATTAGAGGTTCTCAAGAAGCTATATTCACCCATCATCCGTATTATTCAGGTGTTAAAGCAATTCTTTCAGGGGACTGCTTAACATTAACTTTACTTGGCCTGATCCCCCCTCCTCCTCCTCCGGCCCCATTTCTTAACTTTAATCGACAACACGTGCTTCTTAGATTTCATTTGTTGGACCTAAGTGGTAAAACGTTTCAACTGTTATTCTTTCACTTTCGGCCATCGCTATCTTTTGTTGTAGAGCTGTGTCGGGACGACCTTATTCTGTGTTAATTAATTTTGCTTCTTGCAGAGTTAATCCCAAGTGGGTTTCATACCATTCTCGCACTTAACCGACAAGCAATACGTGCGGAATGTGATTTTGTATAGATCCTTCGAACCTACAAGGTGAGGCAGCTCCACATTTTTACCAGCACCACTAGCGATTCAATCTTCGATGGTTCGCCGTAGTCCTGCCTTTGACGTTGCTCTTCGACATGACCTATTAATCTTTTTGATATAAATTTTTGTTCTGGACTTTCTTGTATATAAATTCGTGTGCTTATATTAGTGCAAAATTTACCCCAAAAGGATTTGTGGTTGGGATATATAACTAATTCAAAAATTGCCTGCAAATTGTATCTTTACAAGTTTAATTCTTTCTTCCAAACCAAGGCTCCAACGAGCTTCAAAACAAAACCATTGACTAATGGATTAGGTTGAATTGGAGGAGATAGTAATAACGACTTTGCATGGTCATTTTCAATTTTTTATTTTTATTCATTATAATTGCTAAATTCACCATTTGGAAGAAAGAAAATATTTTATTTTATTTTTAGAAACATCTCACCTTTACGTTTTTATCAAACAATAACATTAAAAATACCATGTCTGTTTTTGAGCAATTATGGAGATATAAATACTTTAAAGGCTACTATATATTTTCATGAAAATTATTTAAAAATCATTTAAAGTAATTTTGGCTGAGGCCTGATAAGATAAAAGCTGACTTCTCCGTTTAGCCACAAAAGGTTACCTGAATTGCAATACGAACTCAAAGGAAGATGGACACTCTGGCTTCTGCTTGGCTTGTTTTGCTTCTCATTTCATCAAAACCAACTTCTACACTGCATACTTGGTCACATGATGCCAAGTCCATCTATAACTTTCCTATGGAAAATCAGCCTGGTCCAAATTTTGTATTAAAAATGATTTAAACACTTAAAAACTTCTATAATGTTGACTAACTTGATTATGATTTGACGTTAGAGTTTATTTGGCGGCCACTGTCCTTCTTGTAGCATTGGCGCACCATAAGACTTTATTATGAATATGTGAGTTCGATCAATCGTTCGGGTAAAACTTTTTTACGCTCAAAGTTTGAATTTTCTATAAGTTAGGAAATTTAAAATACCATTTGTTACCAGAAAAGAAGAATACTGGTAATTTCATTGCTTATCTTTGATATTAATCTACATCTCGTCATATGCATGGGATATAAAAAGCTCCTTATACTCGATGTGGAAGATAGAAAAAACTAGGAAAGCAAATCTTATTTCACCATAAATCAACCCACCTGTACCACTATGCAGTCTGCAGCCCACGTTTGATCTTTAACCATTTAAAAAAAATATATAATTAAAAGTTGGCATTGAAAAAGTCTTCCTATTTTGATTAATTAATTGAAGATTTTATATAATTAGATAATGGAAGAGACGTACCAATACTACAAGCACCACCATAAATTTTCAGCGTTAGGATTTGCACATACTAGTATGTATTGGAACTTGCATGGTACGCTGGACTACTGAATGATTCAAGATTCATTTGGAGCCCACCGCAAGTTAATCAGAACCAAGAATGGTAATGCGACCACGCAAGATTTTTCCCATAACATGTTAGTATGTTAGTCTTCTCCTCGGCTAATACTTTAATATATGCTTCATCTTCAACTCATTACATGATTATTTTAATTGATAAGAGTCATAAGACGATACATATTTTAAAACTATATTCTAATTTATTGGGAGAGATTCAATCTTGAGCGCAAAAAGACATGTACAATCGTTATAACCAACTAATTTAAACTTATATCTCGAGTAATTAAATGACTATTCATCAATGTGTGTATATTTACATTGTTTCATTACTTATGTATCCAAAACTATGCAATAATTAATGGCATTGTGGAGCAAGTATATATAGAAGAATATATTTAGTCAAATTATTTGGGGTAATCCAAATAGGTAGTTAGCTTTTTCAGCAACCTGCCAGCAGTCTATAAATTAGTAACTTTTTGTTTTACTTATTCAGATCTAGAGGAAGGAAAAGAGGGATTTTGCTAATGTCACGGGCCAATCTGCTTGATTTTTCTATTCATTTAAGTCTGATGCTATGCAACTTGCATGGTATTGACTCCATTTAAACCTAAACAAGCACCAAGTTCCTTCTCATTCACATTTTTTCATTTACAATCTGATATGCCAAGACCAGCTTTGTTCATCATTTTCTGGTCCTCCAACTAGTCCATTTGGGAAGCGGCCGGATTGTTAGAGACTCCGGTCTTATATCCATGGAATAAAACGACGAAATAAGCCACCTTCGATCCTCGAAGCACTGAATCTAAAGCAGATTCTGTGACTTCAGAACTAATAGAAGCGGCTTCTGCCTTGTAACTTCAGTTTGGGGGCTGTTTGATACATCGTCTACGAGGTCTTGCTCTCCCTTGCAGATCAGCATGTTTCTTACAAGGGTCTGAAATCTCTTTGAATTGTTTGGGACTGGTATCTTTGTGCAAGTGCTTTCCACATGCTTGGCTTGATTCCACGAGTTGGAATGGTTATTGGTAAGCTCCTTCTTTTTGCTCCTTCTCAGTCCTCAGTCCTCAGCAATCAGCATGTATTGTTTGTTATTAGTCTTAATGATCGTCTTCCTCTCTCCTCATGAAATCTATTATGCTATATTGTTTGTACTTTGTACTTATTACTCTTCAAAAATGTCCTCGAAACTTCATTTCATAGCAATAGACAACTAAGCACTATTTAAGAACAAGAAAAACCCGGAATCATCCGAGTATGAAACTACACTAATTATAAAAAATTTAAGTCATCGAAGATTGAGTCTTGAGTTAGCAATAGTATGATAAAATGCTCTAATAAGAAATAATGATTTACATAAAATGGGACGTGGGTTACTTAATTAATTAGCAAGTGGATTAATTATAAATCCAGGTGAGTTTTAATCATTACAGAAAGCCCATGTGCAATGTTACATGTTTTGGGCAGGTGTTGACCTATTGTTGTTCACCACCACCCCTTCATGCATATTCATCCATCAATAGTTGGAGACTATTTTATTAGTCTTTTTTTTGTCAAACGACTATTTTATTAGTCAATGTTGCCAGCTCGGTCCATTTCTCTTAGCATAACATTTGTTCTGAATACAATAAAGGAAAGAATAAGGTCTGAAATAATATTCATTTACACAGTCTATTCTCTCTTTTTTTTATTTAACTAAGATATATACATTCAAAAGGTGACACTGCAAATTCCTTACTATTACCATGTCATCAAAATAAAAATATATGGAGCAGGTAAGGAGAGAATTTTAAAAAGAGCCCAAAAAAACTAAAATTTGATAATCATAATCTGTTGAGAGGAATATAACTTCGAAAAACACTCATTTTTTGACACTCATTTGTAGAGCCTATTTCGTAATATATTTCAACGATTCGACCATCTATCTTTTAGCTCATCCCTCAAAAATTATGTCTATCAAAATCATCCAATAAATTTGAAACCATATGACTGGATTATAAGGATAGTCATTTTAGTGTTTTTTTACAAAACATTATTTGTCCATTTTCACTACGAATGAATGTCTTAATGATTTTGGATTTGTTTAATTTTGAAAGGATGATCTATGAATAATGAATTGAAATATATGCTTCTTAGATCCTTAAAAAAAGTTACGTAGTAAGACCATAAAAATGAGTGTCCCTCGATCCTAGCTAACCCCATATATATAATGGCATTAGAGCATACTATACCATGTGTTGAATTGTTGATCTCAACAACTCACGCCATTGAATATGTGCTGTTCTACGTGCCATAGTTAAATAACTCTACACGTGACAAGGCGTGTTGAGAGTGTGAATGAGTACTAGAGGATTAATAGTTTAAATGATTTTGACTTGCCTTAGTAATTGCTTGACTACTTGAGAAATGTTCAGAAGTTTTGGTTTTAAATCAAAGTAGAATACAGATGACATGTGTGGCTATGTCTTAAATTACGACAAAAATTACATTTTGTTCCCAGTAATTGGAGTTACAGCAACTACAGAAACTGTGGAGGAAATGGCAGAATGAGTACGTGGCATGCTTGCAGGATCAACAATCATGATTCTTACTCTAATTTGGGGTTCTGTTGTTGCTTTCGGCAGCTCCGACCTCTCGATTCTCAAACTTCATCAAACCAGAAAATAAGAAACCTCTTTAATTTAACTGGTTTATTTCTTCTCCTTTCATCTCCACAAACACTATTCAACACACCTACTGAGAGAAAGAGGTCTAAAAATATGATAACTTAATGTGAAATTAAACATGGTTGTGCAGGTTCTGTATAAGAACTGATGTCGACACTCGAGATACTGCAAGAATCATGATGCTCTCGTTGATCCCATATCTCGTTCTTCAACTGCAAAAATCTTGACTTCAACTACAGCAGTTCGAGTTGTGATCTTAGTTTCTCTACTGATTGCATCTGGCATTCCTTGCCACTTACTTCATCTACCAGGTAACACAAAACTTCAAGAATATAAAATCTGGCTCTCAAGTAACATTGATGAACGTAAAAGTTCGATTATTTATCATGGATGAAATGAAATAACAGACTGAAATAACAATAAGAACCAAAAGGAATTTTGATTGTTTGCCAATGATGAACCTCAGTGTGTATAAGTTAGAAATGTTGTATCTGGGTGAACTTCTTAACTGATAGAAACAATTGTGCAGTTCTTTCAACCATGGATTCAGAGCAGAAGGCTTGAATATTTGATGCGTAAACACATACTGGGTGTTTATACTTACTGAGTCTTCTGACAGTAGGCGAAACCCTAATGTATCCAGTATAAAAAAGGGTAAGTACCTGTTTCTGCTTTTAGTTCACTTCACCTGAATCGCTGAAAATACCATGATCTCGCCATCATTTAAGTCGTTTTCAAATTTATTTGCAGGCTGTTCCATAGAATAGACAAGAATCAGAACATACATATCAGCAGATGAACTTAAAGCATTGATCCTAGGAATACAAATAGAAGAAATAGGTCTGGATGACGATGATTATAGCAGAAGTGATGAAGGAGTTTGATATCTCTGGCGACGCTCAAATAGCTGAGACGGAGCTCAGAATGGAATCTCAAAATGGATTAATCCAGTTGAGCCCTCTGCCAACGTTAAAGGTCATGAACATAAATCGCTTTTCAGAAGAAATAATTTCAAGGTATAAGTTCATTCTTGGTAAGACTATAAATACATTTTTTAACACAAGCTATATTTTACTTTAAACTAATGTATAAATCAACCGCGGGAAGAGGGACTTGAAATTACCTGCATAGGAGGAGCACATCTGCTCTGACTCCCACGTTTGCCTGATAGACTATATTTGAATGCTTAGAAAAACTAGAGTTTCATCCCAGGTCATTAAATTGTACTTGCAGAATGAGAAAATATAGATCAGCAGACCCCTCGCTGATCTCTAAGAAAAAGACGACCAAGGGTGCTGATAAATCGTGGATGAATCTCCTGAAGGCCGCTAAGGTTCTAATTATTTTAGGAACTGCCATGACGGCTTTCTTCAAATCCCCTCATGGTAAGTCTCCGAGAGTTCTCCACTGCTGCAAGCATCTCTTCTTTCGGGTCTGTATGTTGTGATACCCATAGCTACAAACTACAGACTGGCACTAACGCCAGTAACGCCTGCCAGAGAGAAGACAGAGAATGCCATCTCTTTAACACTTTCTGAGGTCTGGCCTCCATAAACTCAAATATATTGTTTTAACTACCATCACACGCTTGAGCGTCTGATGATGCCAAACACTTATTCTCCCTGATTTCCTACTCCAAAATCCGTCCCTAACACTTTTGGTGAGCCAAAATACAAACACTAAAATTTCATATGATCAACAATATCTCATATTTAAATTGTTCTCTGCAGATTTACACTGGTGTTCATGAACAACATTGTGGGGTTGGTCATATTTTTGGCCTTGCCATATACGCACTTATCATGGGACGTCTCTGCTGAAGTTTTGGTTGTTTTAATTATTTCGGCAGCGGTTGGTCTTTCTGCCAGCTTCAGCAGAAAGTTCCCATTCTGGACAAGCATTCTAGCAATCATTCTGTACTTCCTACTGCTGCTGGTTTATATTCTTACCTCTGTTATCGGATGGTAAGTAGTTTCTGTGACTAATCAAACTCAAACTTTACATGTTCTTCTTATTTGAATTCAACATAACCTATGCATTGTATAAGATAGTTATTGGTGGTAAATACCAAATATTATTACAGCAAGATACGCTTTTCTTTTGTAGCCAATATCTAAATACAGCAACATAATTCAGACTGTAAACAAAACACGAACTAAAAAGATACGCACCGGCTTGCCCCCAACGTGGGCTAGTAGATCTTCCTTCACCATATCAGTTGTTTGGTTCGCTTTCTTGCTGGCCAAGCCAGTGTCACATTGTCACACTATAGTGTAGCAAATTTGAGGTTCTCCTACCTGTTAAATTATCGATTACACATGCCGCTTATATGATGGTAAAGCAGCTTTTTATTACTTTTTACAAAATCGCTTGGTCCAAATTTTTGTTTTTAATGATCAAGGCACTAAACTTACTACATAAGGCTTCATTCAACCTTAATCTTTCTAGTTTCCGTCAGAGATTATAAATTAGTTCAGAAGGCAAGTTCCTATTATCTGAAAAAGAAAAAAATCAAAACCAAGTAGGCAAGCTTAGAGTAATAGATCACAAATAAACTTATAAATTTGGCATTAATAATGCTCTGTATGGTGATTACAAATAATTAATTGTTAAATAAGGTTTAGAAATTATAAAACAAGCAGCTGGTCCCGTAGCTCAGTTGGTTAGAGCGCTGGTCTTAAGGAGCCGGAGGTCGTGAGTTCGGTCCTCGCCAGGACCAGTTATTCTCTTATTGAATTTGTAGATTATTGTCTCATTCAGTATAAAATTGGATCCTATTTCGTCAACGCCATTCAAATTTGTACTTATGTAAGTTTTTTTCCTTTGGTGTCTTTTTTATTTGTGCTTCCAACATGCCTTTATTTATTTTTCTTTTTTCTTAATTAATAATATATTTCCTGCATTAAAAATAATATCTGGTATTGCTTGAATTCAAATTATTTCAAGAACTAATTGGATTTTGTTAGGATTAAAAAGGGAGAAATTTGTTTCTAATAAATAATATATTTTCTAGCAAAAATAATATATGTTCTATGTACTTTCAATCTAAGACACAATTTTAGTTGAGATGCATTGGATCTGTTGAATTTTTCAATCTAAACCAATCCTAACACCAAATCCAAATGAGACCTAATTAAAACTCCAAATAGAAGATAATCTTCGGATTGTGTAATACACAAAAACCAAACAAGGAGAATGGATATTATGCCAAATTAACACGTGAAAATTAATTAGTTAATAGCTAATCCAATTAAAATTTTCATTATAAAAGCATCATGCACCAAGTCTTTATCATTCCGGCTCAGTGTTTATTTATATTGTGTCATAGATCACTCCCCATAAGATATTATCTCGATTACTTTTAGCGCAACAAAAATGGCAGAAACAATAATCAGCCCTTTTTCCTCTCCCCTACTATCAACCTTGTTAGTAGCCCTAATACTACCACCATGTCACATAGTCACTGCAAAACCTGGTGGCTTGACCTCAAGCCAATCAAAGAAACTCCCAGAGTCACCTCTCTACCAACCAAACCTCACCCATGAACAAAGAATCCCAAGCTCTTGCTCACCAGTCTATAGCTCGTAGCTCAATACCTCAAAAGACGACCACCTTAGCATCGAAAAAAAATCAAACACTTGATCCCTACACTCATGAAACAGTCCGTATGATCTTAACAATTTTCAAGACTTGGCATCCTACCACGTCAGAATCGGGGTAGGCACACTCCAACCGCTCCCGCAATACCGTTACAAATCATAAATCTTCTCAGAAAGTACAGAGCAAAACCCGATTTTTAAGTAGAAATTCAACGACGCCTCATTATACTAAGTAAACTTACTAGGAATAAGTATCATGGGAGTGTGTGCCTTAACATCTCCGCCGGCGGTATTTGCCTTTCAACCTGACGGAACCGGGGAACTATAATGACTCAGGCCAGCCACGACTGGCGTACGCTTATGAAGCCTGCTTATGTTAGTGAGAGGTATACAAGCAGTGTTCTCGGCAATGGGCGAAGGACCAGAGAAGATCCTTAGCAGATTCCCGCCTTTGAGCCGTGCTACAAGGTGGTGGATAAGCAAGTTTTGCGGGGTATCCGTGGATCACCTTCCATTTCGACAACAATGCCGATCTGAATTTGGAGGCGGGGGCAACTTTCTTTATTGTGGAGAATGAGTCTGGAAACATCGAGTTTTGCATGGAAATACTTCCTGAGCTAGGTGTTCATGGTATGAACTCAATTGGGAGCTGGGCTCCAACAGATCAATTCCCATATATGATACAAAAGGTTTCAAGTTGTTTTTTGGTCCGAGAATTGTTTCGAGAGTTCCTAATATGTGAGATGATTAAAAATTAGATGAGTGCTTAATTTTTCCTACTAGGTTTAACTAGCTAGCTAGCCTTTCTTTGAGATGGTATTAACAAGCAAGTGCCTTGCTACTTTGTTTCTTTGGTGGTTTTGGGATAATTTCAGAATTGAGATTTTAGACAAGAGAGTGGTGTGCCTCATTTCAGGCTTTCATTTGGAAGTACAATTGAAAAAAACTGAAAATATGATTTCACACCCCTTGAAATTCAATTTTCTTTATCTAAATTTCACCATTGTATATTTTTCTAACAAAAATTCATGAATGATTAGGCTCCAACTAAGCAAACTCTTTAATTGTTTGACTTCACCCATTTTTTATTTTCGAATGCCTAAAATGCCCTGTTGACATTTTGACTATGGATTTACGACACTACATTTATTTTATAACTTATTTCATACTATTAAATGTATATGCATAGTAGATAAGTTATGCTGATTGAAAAATATATATTCAATGTCATGATTCAAATGTATACACGACATATTATTAAGGTTTTGTTTCCTTTTAATTTCTTGAATTTCTTGTTGCTTTTCTGCTAAATTTGCATAAACTTGAATTTTTTGTTCCCTTCCTTTTCAAATATGGGAACAGTATAAATATATACAGAATGTTATTTTTTTCAAAAATTAATTTACCTATTTACATATAAATATAGGTGAATTTCTTACACACGTATATAACAACAATAAAACATGCCTAATATATATAATAACAAGAATGAAAATAATTTACCAACAAAATAAAAGAATGCTATTTGATTCAAACTTAATTTTACCTATATATTTATATGTATATATAGTAAATTATTTGTACAAATATTTATAAATAAAATGTGCTCAATATCATGCATACACAATATACTCATTTTTACAAAATATAGGTAAAATATTATCAACAAAACTTATATATACGTAAATTAAATTTCATATGTCCAATTTAGTATTAAAATACATGATTTTCTTTTTGGTCAAGAAATATATGATTTTTAGACACGTATAAACAAAAACCGTGAGGAAACTCAGAGCGAATATTTTGTAATAAGTCACTATTTTCGTATCATCGATGGGTAATTATATTTTATTTGACATAATTAGGGTCTTGTTGATACTTCCAACCCTCGAATATCTAGGTGGACACCCAAAATCGAGGTGTGTCAGTCGACTACCCCGTAGGGTGATGTTTGTCAAGAAAAAATGTGTTAAAGTAAGAAAATAAAGTTTGAATAAAATAAAGATTGAGTGTGCGCAGAGTGTGTGAACCAATAAAAGAATATCAAAGTATCTAACTTTACAAATAGAAAATATACTAAAGTGAATCACCCGGTGCGGTAATTGCAGTTACTAAGAAAGATTCTCTACACTAAAGAAGAGGAAATTATACCACTACGTCCCGACATCAAGAGCTCCAAAGCTCTATTAAAACCTCATGATTTAAAATAGAAAAGTGTGGAGTGTGCAAAAACAATAGTTTTCTAAAACTCGTTTTTTTTTAGTAAGAACTGCACAGAAAAACTCAGAATATTTTCAAAATCATACTACATAGTAAGTATGAAAATCAGTGTAAAATTAGAAAGTCAATTATTTTCAAAATGGGTAAATAACAAACTTCAATATAAAAATCTTTCAAGAGAAACCAACACGTGAAAATCAACAAGTGAAATTCAAAGTAGTACTTAAGTTTCATGGCATTAGTGAAAGCAAGAACTACAAAAATCATAGATAAACAACAGGTATGCTCATTAGATAATGCATACACGAGTTCATGCAGATATTCTTAACATGGACAAGTTTGGGTGTAATAAATCTACGCTCAAGTACTACATACACGTGGAAGTCAGCTAAGCGCATCACTACAGATCGGGCACCTACAATGGATCCAAAGTTGAACATATCGGTACGTGAACATACACGCGGTCGGTCCTAGCCCCTACAGCATTAGACATCGCGGTAAGCAATCCTAAATGAGCAGTGTAACGTATAAAACATGCCATGGATAATCTCTTAAATCTCGTATCTTAAAACGGTAACGCAAAAGCGTAGCATTTCTAAAGTAGGACGAGTAGTAAAACATTCTAAAACGGTGTTTACAACAATGTAAGTTAAAAGACCTAAGAATCGCTAAAACATTTGAATTTCCAAAAACCAAATAAGATAATCATGTAAGTCTAAAACCACATTTCGCAATCATACGTAAGGTATAAATTTGGAAAGAAAAGCCTACTCACTGTGATCGTAGCCGTAATCCCTTTGCTTGTACCCTCTCTATAGTCCTAAGTTGTCACTCTTAAAGTAAAACAACCATACTTAGTAAACTAACCTAACATTAAGAAGAATAATCGAAAACGGAACTCAAATTAAGAGAGTTTTGTTCCAAAACCCAACACACTGGGCCGCGGCAGCTACACGCCTCGAATTTGCCACAACGCACACCAAGAGACGTACGCTAAGCACCACCGTAAGGTCCCACTCGCCGCCACGCGTCAGCCACGCTACCGGCAGATGGTCACCTTCACGCCAGCGTCATGCGCTTTAGAAATGCTTTACGCGTCGGTTAGTTAGAGAAAAATATACCTTGGAATATTTTTGCTCCGCAACCGGATTCTAGGTAATAAATGATTTAGAACAAAAGTCAATTAAAAGTAGAGGGACTCAGATTCCAAGTTAATGCCAATTAATGAATTAATTACAACCCATGCATTCAAACAATTTTGGATTATAAAAGCATGCATCATACAGATTTCATTCAAGCAATGTCTTTGTCTCTAATTTTGAAGTGCACACCACATATGGCAGAAAAATTAATCGACCTCAGTTTCTCTACCTTCTATCAACCTTGTTAGTACTAATATTACAAATGTCACATAGCCATTGCAAAACCTGGTGGCTTGACCATTGAGATCATCCATAGACACTCCCAAACTCACCTTCTACCGACCAAACCTCACCCACAGACAAAAGAATCCAAACTCTTGCGTACCAGTCCATAACTCGTGCTCAATACCTTAGAAACATGACAACCTTAGCATCCACAAATCAAACATTTGATCCCTATAGCCCCGAAATAGCCCGTATCATCATAAACATTATGCAAGGTTTCGCACTCTACAGTGTTAAAAAATCGGGCTCGGCACGTTCTTAACATCGTCTCGCCAATACGAAATCGTACAACCTTGTACTGGACACCGGGAAGCGACCCCACTTGGCTCCAATGTGAATATTGTCAAAATCACCATTGCTTTAGATCGACGGATGAACCATTTCCATGTAGTAAGTCAACTTCTTATAAGCTTGCCTTGTAACGGGCACCCGCTTTGCGAAGGCTCCCTGTCTTGAAGGTTCGTGTGCCTTCGAGAGAGTCTATGTCGACCGAAGCTTTGTCGCTGGCTTTCTTGCATCCGAAACTTTCAGATTTGACAGCAGTTCCGGCCCGGGTGGGGAGTCTGTTCTTAAGGCTTTAGTGTCATTGTCTCATTGATAGTAAAGAGGTACGTACGTACGTGTTGTTCATCAATTTTGTTGGTAAACGATGTCCAAAAATTTTTTTAAACTCATAGGGATCGGGAAAGAAACAGACCCAAAAATTGCACGATATAATTATATATAAATAGATTTTCGAAGGTATATATATATATATATATATATATATATGTAAAAATAGCTTTAAAATGTAAGCCCTCATGTATACCAGTGCAAAGTATTCCAAAATCTCTCCAAGAACAGCAACTTATAGCAGATTCCAAATTGACGAAGAAGGATGGTTGAACCCGTATGCTTTTTTGACATTTGCAGCAACTTCAGTTTATAGGGAAACACCTTCAAAATTTGAACAGTGGGTTATCAATTGTAACAGCCCATTTTTTTTTTGGTTGGAATGTAACAGCTGAATATACTTTTTTGGACCGCAACTTCAGTATTGAATGTAGATGGATTGGACCCAATTCATCTCTATGGAACAGGACTGGATTCATACAAGTCAATGGGGATTAACTATTTTGTTTCTCCACTTCATCAGGTATCATTTGATGTCGACGATAATCAAATATCTGGTCTCATGGGTCTTGGATTTGGTTCTAAAACATTTGTGAGTCAGTTAGACTTCGGTTGTCAAAGCAGGGTCGTTTCTCAAGTACTGTCTCAGGCGAGAAAGAACAATGGGGCCTACCAGTTCATATATCTGATTTGGTGCAGACATAGAGCAAAGACTAATTATGTACAGCACTGAGGAGATATAATTATCAAGTTAATCTACTACCTAAACCTAATAGGAATAAGTGAAGCCAACGGCAAATAAACTCGACATTCCAGAGCAAGAATTTGCAATCCAACCAGATGGACGTGGTGGAAACATAATCGACTCAGGTTAAATTTTGGTGTATTTCTATGTTAGAGTATTGTTGATATTTCTTACATTTTAGGTTTTTTAGTAGATTAAGAATTATGATTACTTCCTATTATTTATTAGGCTTACAATTGAGTCTTTATAAATAAGTTGATCGAAATTAAGTTTGACAAATATGTAGAATTCTTCTTTCTTCGCAGTTAATATTTTAATAATAAGAATTTTTGTAATCACTTTGTTCTTTGTTTTCTCAGGTTCTGCGTTTACCACCTCAGAAGGAGAGTTCATGATACAATAATTGGGGCCTTGGAAGCTGTGTTTCATAGCTATGGTGGTGACACAATGCAGAAGGTTCTGCTCATTCGACGTACCTTTTGAGGTTTGCTATGAAATTTTGAAGGAAGAAGCGTTTAGGGGCTTCCCAGTAATAACATTCCATTTTCAGAACAATGCTGATTTGGTTTTGATTCCGGAGTCTGCTTTCCTTAGCTGGGAAGGGCGAGTCTGAAATTACCAGTTTTATTTTTGCTGCGATTCCTGACGATGCTGGAGGTTGTAATTCGATTGGCATACCAACAGACGAATTAATGGGCTTCTATTTATGATACAAAGAGTTTCAAGTTGTTTTTTGGTCCAGAGGATTTGCTATCTAGTTCCTTGAGATGATTAAATGACTGCATCCTCCTCCTTTCCTTTACTAACCAAAAAAGATGAAAATATTAATAAATCTAGAATGTTATCAAATAAAAGTATAGTTTTTGTTTATGGAAATTGAAATGTTTATTATTCTTTCTAGTTTCTTTTTTTTTTTGATAACTCTTTTTTGTTTTTTAAATATGCTACTTTAATCTAATCTAACCGAAGAGAGATATTTGAATAAAGTATATAGGACGGACCAAAGAAAAATGATAGAAAACATCTACTAATCAATATGATCACGTACGCTTTACTTCCTACGAAAAATCTTCAAACATTATATAAGAAAATCTCAACTCAGCTTCAACCATCCAAAATTATAATCGCAAACACTACGTACGCGAAATGCACTACTTTCTACTTAACACTTACTACAATTGCCCACTTTATCAATTTACACTTTCTGACCAGTCCAAATACAGTAAAATAACACAAACCGCAATGTACCAACTTAAAAACAACAACAACCCAGCAAAATTGCCACATGGAGTCAAAAGCCCAACAACAAGCATTATTGCATAATATATTTTTTGATTGCTTGGGAAGTCATTTATTGTGATTTGGAGTAAAAGGATTTGGAATTCAAATACTTCAATGTCATACTTTGAAGGGTAACTTATTTAAGTTCACAAAAATGTTTCAATTTGAGGATTTTTTTTTAAAAGCGAATCCAACAATCTACCCTTCGGTAGCCAGTAAGTTAATTCATGTATGCATTTGGCTCTTGGCTACCATTTGCACCATCAACGCCGTAAATCGAATAAGGACTAGCCACAGAACACGCCTTAACTGTAACTATCATTAGGCCACCCTTGATGATGTAATGAAATTAGAACGAGTCAATCATTATCAGGTTTGAAGAAGAGGGTCGATAAAGAGTAATAGATGTATGTAATTGCAATGATCATTTGGTCTAGCTGCTATAACTTCCATTCATGTTGGAGGAGATTCTAAATTCAAATCCTGTCGATAGTTGTTGATAAAAAGATAAATGAATCCAGCTAAGTCACAAAGGCAATTTTGAGATTTCCTTTAGAGTGAATATTTTAAATTAATTTGAATTACAAACTTGTTTAACACACTAAGAGTGCTGTTTACGTGGCGCTGTACGCATGATGCCACATTTGTTTCTCTCCAACTATACTGAAATCACCTTAAAAATAATTTACATCTCCAACCAACTTTTCCAACTTCACATCCAATCTCCAGCTTCAATTGGAATCCATGCCAAATTCCCAACAACCTCAACAGGCAACTTACTGCAAAAATGCACCTTCTTTGCAACATAATCACGAACACTTTTAAGATAGTGAAAACGTTCCGTCATATAAGATGATGATTTATGAGTTAGATAATTGGAGTATTGTAGAAGGATTACATAATTTTCAATAAAACAAGAAAAGTTTTATTCTTATTATCTTATTTTTAGTAAGATCAGTTTGATTGACAACTTAGATAAATAGAAAGGCAGCACATCTCAATCAGACAGCAACAATATTGGTTTGTTCTGGCAATCGCCAGCCTGCTTTGTTGAAGTTTCAAAATCCTCCAAAACCACCACCACCAATTCCCACACGTTGGCGTTGTATTAGCGTTGGCTGGTTTATGATTGAGAACAATAAAACAAAATAAAAGATTTCAATTTTGATATTATATATGAAAAGGATTGCACTTATTTTTTAAAGATTGCACCAATTTTAATTTTTAATTTTTTTGTGAGAAAAAAAAGCAAAGATAGCTACAAAATCTATGACCCACCACACCCACCTTTATTCTGTCTCTTCTCTCTCCACCTTTCTCAGGGGTTTTGCTTCTCCCTTACTGCTTCTTTTACAACTGCCCCCACACAGCCTTTTTCCTCCAAAATCTTTGAGCACCCAGCCAAACAAACCTGTTTTCTTGAGTTTTCAAGCTGCTTCTCTGGTATGTGAGACTTGCCCAGATGCTGTTTTTGGTTTTGCATTGTTTGCCTTACTTTTGAGTTGACAATATGATTTGGAGATAACCCTTTTGGTGCATTTGGGAGATATGGGTGGATCTGGTTATAAAATGTATAAGTGGCTTGGTAAGAGATTTATATAAAGCCAGACTCTTCTCAAATGCTTTACACCTAAACATTACAGTCTAATGACTTCAATTGATTTTTGTTTAGAGAAGTGATTTTCGCTCTTCCCTTTTTCTGTCACGCACTCCTCCCTCTTTTTTGTAGTCTTTCTTGGATTGCATAAGTATTAAAGGAGAATCGAAAGGCGGAAATAAGAGGGAGGGCAGAAGGAGAAATGACAGTGTGGAAATCACTTACCTTCTGAGGGAATAGGCCGTACTACAGGATTATGTAGTTTGGTCAATAGTTAGCTTATTGTGATTTTTATCTGTTTGTTATTAGATAATGTATACAATCATTAACCGCTGGATTGATTTCGGAGTAAAAGAAAAGTACAATTTTTGCATGCTTAAAGTTAATTCCTTGTTTGTTGCTTATCGCTGATATGATTGTATTTAGCTGGCAGGTTATGTTAGTTAACTGGCTATGAGTTTCACTATCAGGTATGGGTTCCGGCGTTGGTTTAAAGGTCTTGATCGGCTTAAAGAAATCAAAGGGCGGCAGTTCAAAACGGTTGAAGGTGTAGAGCCTCAAATTGTTCTTACATTGTTTAGCTTTTTTTAATGAAATGAATCTGAAGCTGTAAAGTGACCAACAATCAAATCAAGTTAGGAAATCGGTTAGAATATGGAAATCTTAAATGAAATGTATGAAGTTTTAGAATTTGATTTATGCCGTAACTATCTTGCAATTATTGCTTATCTTATAAATGCTGGAAGGAATCACATTCCATGCTGCAGTCATAACATACGTGAGTTATATTACCATTTTACTTCATGAACAAAACTTTTACACTAAACGTAGTCATACGAATGGAACTAGTACTAAAGGCTAGTTATTTGGTACGTACATTCCAAGACTGATGTTGGTAGGAAATTGTAATTCCTCACCCCTTTACATTTTCTGGCAGGGATCTTCAGCGAATGGAAAATCAAACTCCATAAATTTGAAAAAGTCTACTTTGCAAATGGTAAAATCTTGGATTACAATTGAGGATATATCTGCAACTGATTCAGACTGCTTTCCGTGTATGTGGTATGTATAGCGCTAAAGTCTTTCAACGCTGTCTGTGTTCTTTATCTGTACCTGTGGAATTTTGTTTTTATGTCTCTGTTTGTATTCTTCTTATTTAGTGAATGGTGTTTTTGAGTTTTGAACTTTATGATCAGTGAGGAATTGGTAATCTTGAATGATGTTATTACATAGGCTTTTTCCCATTCATGCTAGATGGAGATCAATGTAGCATTCATGCATGAAGGAGCACTGTTACACTGGTTTTTGTGTTCTAAAATTTTCTTTCACCCATTGCAGGCTAGAAAGCTTTCTACGGCGCTTGGTGGATTGTAAGATTTGCACTAATGACCCAAGCTTATCCTATTACAAAGCAAGCTACAACTACATTGAGCTATCTTCATTCATGGAGCAGAATACAGGCTGAGGTTAAAGTCTGCTTTCACCATATGGTACGAAGGACGAATCAAGCAGAAGAAAATAGAGAGTCAACAAAAACTTGAGGCAAAGCTTCATGACATAGAGGTGAGACCAGCAGCTTCCACATCTGTGAGCTTGCTTCGGACTTAAATTTATTTATGATAGGTCTTGCAAGTTTCTTCATAATCTTGGTGCGCTATGTCAATAGAACCATCATACATTATCAGCCTTGTCAGCCTCGGCCCTCATGACTACACATGCTTGGATTACATAATAACATTGATTAATTGTCTTAATCGGGTGACAGGTAGAATGTGTGGTGGTCGAAACAATGATAGTTCTGGTGCTGGATATATCAAAGAGAAGAAGCAGCAGTAAAGCGTGATGGGCTATGCACATGCATTTTCGCATCAGGTAGACTATTTTTCTCATACTTGTATATTATTTGTAATTTGACCTTGAATCAATTGAAATTGAAAACATATTCCATGATCTGTAGTGGAGGGCCAACTGCAGTCAGAGCCAAATCTTGGGTAATTATGAACTCAGTAGCTAATTGGGGTTGGAGCTGGAAGGAGCGCTGGATTACGTCCGCCTCCTGGGAAAGCCGCAGGCAGTCACCTAGCCCAAGGAAAGTGCAGAGGCAAGCGTTTCAGTTGGTGGGGTGAACACACCACCAACACCAAAAGCTTCGGTTTTAGTTAAACTTCCTTCATCAAATGGTAAGGCAACTACAAAGGCTCGGAGATTGTCTACTCAGCTGTCGAAGAAAAATCAGCGGCAAGTGCAGAGGGTACATTAAAACTGAAGAGAGAAACACTCAGAAATGAGCATTGACGTTGTTGGTTCCGAATCCAATGGTAGACAAGAAACTAAATAAGAATGTCTTCAGTATCTTATCGATTAAAACTGCAGAAGAGTGAGGGAAGGGCCATTTTTTTAAATACGCCACAAGTTTCTGAATCTTGTACATGGAGTGGTGTGGAAGTTATGTGCTTAAAGCGGTGCAGTAGCGGATTGAGCAGAATTTGGATTTAGACTGATCAGAGTATCCTTCTATGATTCTTTCTTTATTTTTCCCTTATTTTCTTCATATATTAATGTATATTTTGAAAGAAAAAAGAATATTCTATTTATATGTAAATAGACAAAATATTTGTTGGGGTGGGATTTATTCTGTATGCTGCACACTGTAATTAGAAATTACTATTGGCTGTTCTTCAGATTTTTACTTTGTGTTCTTACGTAACGTTATTCATTTTTCTCAAATTCAAGGTCCCTTTACTCGATTCAGTCCACCAGATTTTGAGAAGTGTAAAAATCAGAAGAGTTATTTCAATATTATGCACGTTTCAAGCGTAAATGATATTTCCATATTAATAGACGGGCAATTTAAGGCCACAAGAACTATTCTTTAAAGCAAAATTGAGGTGAATTTGGGGTGCTTATAACTGTAGATATCCCGTATTAATATCTCTCTCAACACGTGATACGAGATATAGATAATCGAGTAGAGGTAATGATATACAACCAGCTATATGTGAGAATCTCTTGAAGTTCAGCCTTGTAAGTCCTATGCACATCGATTTGAAGACTTATATATGTTTCATTAAATCTCTTCACCTTCGCCTACAAAAGGAGAAGGATTTACATGGAACGAAGGCCTCGTATTCAATAACACATTGCTAAGTGTAAATTTTTCTCCATATGGCAATGTGGCTGATGTGAACGGACGCGAACCCGTTACATGTGAGTTGCTCTTGTACAAAAAGAGGATAGAATTAATAATGCACATATAGCTGGATATGACTTGTACTAGAAAATGGAAAAATATAGTTGTTTTATAAAAGTTCCTCATAATTAAAGATAAGATTGCTCTAATGCTCACTAATGCTCTTTAATAATTGGCTTTCCAACCATCTTCTTTGTTTTTTGCAGACTATAGGTTGTTGGCTTGTTGCCTCGTTGGCTCTTCGATGTCCCCAAGTTTTAGGTTCCAAATCTTAAAGAAACAAAGTAATAAGAAGCGGACTTGGAGTTTGGTCAAGCAACTAAATGTGCTCTACCCGCTCACTCTCAACTTCAAATCTTTCTCGTAGAATGGGATTAAACAAGCACCTTTAATGAAAGAAAAAGAAGAAGACAGACATAAATTAATTCAAAAAATGTAACACAATCCGATTTTAGATTAATTGAAATTTCAATGGAAACAACACTGGCTAAAAACACAATTCAAAAGACTTTGAAGCAAAATAAAACAAGACATGTGGCTAATGAGAGATACATGCGATGAATTGTAAGGACAAATTTCTCCTCCATCACCTGCATTATAATTCCAAGCCACCAAACTGAAACCATCCCATCTCCGTGACTTTGAATCCGATATACTCAGCGGGATCGAGGGCTTCTGCGGAATAGTTCACAATGAACTTACTGGTGAGGATCGAAGACCGGTTCTTTAAAATTCATGTTGACATTGTTCATGGGACTAACTTTGCTCGGTGTTTCCAGCTCCCCATTGCTCTCCGGGTGATTCCAAAACTGATGCATACTTTGTTCTCCAAGTTCTGCTCAGTCTGCTGACCGAAAACATTAGTATTAGTGCAAATCATAGTACTCTTGGCAAGGCTGTTCAGACTCAGAGAGTGCTTCTTAATGCTGCTTGGGACTTCTTAATGAGCCAATCAATGGCTTTACTCGACGGTCATAGCCAAGGCGGTCTTGGACATCATAGAACTATAGCGCATGAGCTGACAACCGGAACCCGGTCTCTCGACCTTTCAAAGTGTACACCTTGCTGCGCCTGTCTTTTTTGCCATGGATCGGACAATTCGTGGTTCTCCGTGAACTTTCTTCTTCACAATCTTCCCATATCTCGCATTCTCGACCGGCGGTTGCTTGAATGCTAATTGAAGTAGGCATCAAGTCTTGAACATGCTGATAATTCTCTTCATTCTCTTCTTCCTCATTCTTCGATTCCCTTTGTTGTAACATTTCCTCTCTATCACTCTCTCTCTCTCTCTCTCTCAAAGTTTATGGGAAGATAGTAGTGCAAATAGTTAGGCAATATAGGTATAAGAGTCCTACTACATGTACATTATACACGGTCTTATGGCTCAGATTCATCCGTTTAATTTCTCGAAGTCTTTAGTGCACATCCAACTGTTAAACTCATCTCACAATACAATATTTATATTTATGTACTCCAAATCTACGAAATGAGAGAGAGTTTGATAGAGATATGACACAGTCTGAGAAGCAAAGAGATCATAAAGATCACCTTTAAAAGCTAAGCTTAATTAGCATTAATGCAGAAAAGTAGGGTTTCTAATCTGTTTTCTTGTTCAGCTCCAAACTCTTGTATCAAAACAGGAATACTGGCGCCAACTCTCGTTCTAATTACTTGCTGACTGATGCAAATGTCACACCTCTTAATAACCCTTTTCTGCTGTAAACAGTAGTAAAGATAGACAAGACAGTAAAGATCATTGAACGAAAGGACAATGACTGTCAATCTTATGTGTTATTAGTCTCGGTTTTCTTTTCTTGGGAGGAGTTCATGTCCTGATTTGCTTACTAAGCAAGCAGCTTCTTGCCCTCAAAACCTAGTCAACTAGACACACCACTCTTTGATAATCTCTAAACTCTAGATTAGAGTTAGAAATGTGGATCAAATACAATGAACCACAGCAACTTGCATAAGAGACTGTATGTGGAAAAGTATATTAAGTAGTAGCTCTCCCTGAATTGAGGTTTTCATTAACCTAATCACAATATCTATGAACTTAAATCGAAATTGACGATAAGATCGGGCAATTTAAAATCGGGCCGAAGATGTGAACCCTAATTATTATGTCTTGCACCTTATTAGCATATACACAAAAGGTTGGAAGGTATAATGCTTGCTTTGTATAAGATCATGTTCAACTGAAGCCTTGTGATCGAAGTGATCGAGGAGTACAAATGTTTAGGTTTTCTTTGCAATAGAACGTTAACAGTCACTTTCAAGAAGTTTGTACCGAAGGACAGCATGCGCAGCTGAGTTGCAATAAAGGACTGGAGGAGTAAAGAAAATAAATCGGTACAATGGTACTATACTACTCTCTTGCTGCAACTTTAGACGGTATATGGCATGGGAGGAGCCCACTTGATATTATTGCTCTTTACGTGCAACCATTATTTAAAGCACCACGGGTCTACTAGTTAGGACTTAGGGGCGGCCGGTTTGATTTGGGCCCCAAACCGACATTGAACAATGTAGCATTACGATTTTGATTTTGGCTTAACTATTTCTTCGCATAAGCAATTAAAGGTCAGCTGATAATTATTTCGCTTTTTTAGCTTTTATTTTAAAAAATTAAAACATTATTTAGCAACTATTGTCAATTTTTCAATTTAAAAAATAAAAATCTGAAAACTATTTACTTGATTTTCAAAATTAAAATTCAAAGTAGCTTAACAAATAATATTTTAGTTTTCCAAAAATTAAAAATTAAAAACAAAATAATTTATATTTATCCAAACAAACCAATTCATTTGGTGACCCGTTTGGTTTGATCACTTTCTCTTTTGAGAAATTTTAGGAGACTGTATTTCCAATGGTTTATTAAGTTAGTATTAAAAGATAAATAATGTTTTTGTGGAGGGGAGGTGGGGGTGGTTTTATGATTTTATGCTAAAAAGCACAATGTAGCTGCTTTTTTGGTTTGACCCATGTCTAGTAATTTTTCTTTTCTAAAGAATATTCAGTTTGAAAAGTATCCCTAAAAGACTAGAATGCCTTTCACCCTACAGTTCCTACATTCCTTAGTCCATCTCTACTGGTTTGAGCATGTTTATAGCCACCATTCTTAAATATAGCACACTAAAAATATAATTTTTTAAAGAATAGTATAGGATTATAATTTTTCATCTTTAATGGTGCATGGGCTACATTTTATTTCTTTCAATATCTTATTACTTTTTAGTATATTAGGAAATATTATAGTATAACACTCCGCACATCAACTACTATGTGTCAGTTAAATCAATTAAACTATTATTTGTACCTATTTAAATATAATTTTTGGAACACATTGCTTTTTTAAGAAGAGGTATTGAAAATATTTATCTATAGAGACAAATATTTTAAATATGACCCATGTAAGATTGAGAACCATTTAGCAAGATTTACATATATTTTTAGTTTAAAATCGTTTTTACGTTTTTAAAATTTAAAAAAATGATCGTAGCATTTGCATTTAAAAACAACCATGTCATCTTATGGACAAAATCGCAGTGCATGATAAAACATGCAACCTATAAATACTGCACTGCTGCCACTTGATGTCTCATACAAAGCCTTTTTTAGAATACACTGCTTAACAAAATGTACATATTCCTACCAAAGGGACTAATGTAGCGAACCCTCAAGAAATTGGCCTCTCAATCTTTAGGTAAATTCTTTTTTGGCCTCCATCGAGAAGTGAATTTTTTTTTTTTTAGTTAAATTAGATTTGGCCTCTATTGGAGACTTGCTTACTTTAGGGCTAGTTTGGTATTGCTGCTTTGAAAAAAAGTCATTGGTGAGAATAAGCTACTGTGAAATAAAGCCAAGAGAGTGTTTGGTAAACTTTTTGTAAAAGTGCTTTTGGAAAAAGATGATAGTGTTTGGTAAACTTTTTATGTAAACAATGACTATGTTGAAATGACCAAAAATGGTATAATACTAAATGTATATTAATTTAATTTTCTTAACAAATAAAATGAATTACTAAATATACTTTTATTCAGAAAGAAAAATGTTTATAAACTTTATCTTAAATATTAATTAGTATGACAAACTACTTCAATTGAAATATTTTAGATAAACTAATGAGAAAATATTACATAATCCATGTGAAATCTAAAATTATCGAAGTTCATTGAAAATATTCAAACATAACCCCCCGCATCAACCGAACAATGTAAATCAAAATCATAAACCAATGAGACAGTTAATTCGTGATACAAAACTTCTGTTGATCAAAATTATGAACTCGGTGATGAGCTCACACTTTTGCGTGCACTTTCCCATCTTGTCAAGCATGTATCTTCATTTCTCCAAGACATCATCAGTTGGTGTTGCAATATCAAACAACGCTAATTCACTCCTTTTTCACCTCAGGATTGCCATCATAACCTCTAGCTCCCTACGCCTTTGTGGTTCACTCCCTACACACACATATTTTCACTTTTCATAAACTCGTGTGGGCCATCGATCTCATTTCTCGCATGAAAACCGACACAAACTTGAGAATGAGGCCTTCCCCACTTAATGCAAACGATAAATTAAAAAATTTAATGCAGAAAGATTATACTACTTCATCCTTAATAGAAGAAATTGGCCGATTAAGCCCACACTGCATCAACATGGAATCCGCTTGTCTATAATCAACATGGAAAACTCGAGTTTAACTCGTATGTCCTGGGCTTGTTAACATGAATTAATTAATTTGATGAGACAAATGGTGGCCTTTAATATACTTGGGTTCCACACATAAACATGGATCCCCGACCCTCGTTACTCAAACGGAAAACAAAACCAAAAGCGAAGACCAGATCGTGGATGCTAGCAAACAAGTATGCTATCCATTATCCAAGAACGAATTTATACCATACTACATAAACATTCAACAAAACAAAAGCCGAAATTGGCTATTATGCACTGTAAGGTAGATGTTAAAGGTAACTCGGGCTTGCAAACAATACCACCATATAAGAACACCAAAGATCAATTCACATACCTTATCGCACCCACGTATTCCCAACAGCTTTCAAACATCAACAGCCTTAAAGCTCTTTAATCATTCAAAGTACAAAGCCGAAAAACTAGTACCATTACAAAAATGAATCCTACAAAGAAAACACCACTGAGTTCTTCTACAAGCCCTAAACACGAGAAACCAACCATAATCGCATCGCCAAGCATGATACACTCTTTAATTCCACTATAAATAAACAAAACAACAGAGAATTAAAAAGACAAATTATGGTTAATTACAATGTCTTGAAAAATTGGTAAAAAGTACAAATTTTTTTACCTTTCTACTTCTAATTCCACTTTTTCACTAATTACGTACTTCTTGAGTTCATTGAGTTCTGCTTATACATTCATGCTAAACATACACAACAAAGACCTTTTTCTGATTGTTCACTACAAAATCACACAAAATACACAAACTTTACATAAATTTAATTAAATTACACAAACCTGGAATAATCAAAGGTCTAATTTGTCACCTAAATAAAGTAGACTCCAAAATTGATTACAGTTTGGTGCATTTCCAATTCGATCCAACAAAGCGAAAATCAAAAACTATTTAGGCGTAACCTTAAATGAGAATTTCAAAAAGCAACTGAGGCCCATATCCGAATTTTGAATTTTGTTTATTCTACTGTCGACTCCACGTCGGAGCAAATGGGACTCACGTGGTATATGGAGAGAAATCGAAGGAAAGCGGAAACAAACCTCGGTGGTGCCGATGAGATCGAGAGCCGCTTCCTGATTAGCGACTACGCCCGCCGCCGAGATTGGGTCGGATTTATTGATGACGATGACAAGCAGAGCGCGTAGGCAAGCGATGAGAGTGGAGGCTTGCCTTGACCAATTGTTCGTAAACTTCAGAGATTGCGAGCAAGTTAGGAGCGAGATAGAGGAGAGGAGAGAGTGAGGGGCTCGATAAATTTGGATTACTGTTCACCCGTGTTTTTCACAGAAGCTGCAGCTGTTTTTTGAAAGCTGCTATTTGCAGCTTTCAATTGCTCAGCCCAAATTTGGCTTTTTTTCACCTTAGCTTAAAAAAAAAGTTGCTTTTAAAACATTTACCAAACACTTCCAAGCACTCCAACTTTTTTTCACCCTAGCTTTTTTTTTAATCACCTCACTCCCAAACTGGGGCTTACTAATGTGTGTTATGTAGAAAAACAATCCCCTAAAAGACGCGCTTACTAGAATGCCCTCACCCATTGAAGCAACTTTACAAACCTCTGCCACTCAATTATCCATTTCTACCAGCATCACAAATTCACTACATATCTATGCACAAAGCATTGATCTAGATCTAAATTTGGTATGCGCCATACGGGGAGAAAGAAAGAGTAAGAGAGAGATTGAGAAAGAGTCCAAGAGAAAAAAAAAATGGGAGAGAGAAGACTAGAGGGGGGTGCCGGTGGTGAGGAGGAGAGGAGGTTGCCGACGGCCAAATGGGTGGCTGGCGATGGTTGTGCTGACTGTTCGATTTTCTGTTTTTGCGGATAGCTGATTCAATGCCCTTGTGAAGAAAATGAGGGCATACTAGTCTTTTAGATGGACATTTTTCATATTGAATAAATCTTTAGAAATAAAGGACCGAACAAGTGTGAAACTAGGAGTAGGCTACAATGCTCGCAAGCATTGAATGCTTACACCGATCTCACCATTAAAATGAGGGAGAGAGGAGAGAGGGGGGAAAGGAGGGTGAGATTGGTGTAAGCATTCAATGCTTGCGAGCACTGTAGCCAGTCCCGTGAAACTAAGAGGCAGCCGCATTGGCTTTTTAGCTGCTGCTCAACGATCAAACTTTGTTCGTTTCTAAATAGAGAAAGGCTTAGCTCCTCAAAATTGATGAGGAATTTCTCCTCAATTTACTTAGTGGCCGATTCACATAACTTCGTGCTTATGATCGAAACTATTCATATTATAAATCACTATGTAAAGATCATCTTTACAAAATATCAATTTAAACTAAGGTTGTTTAGTCAATTAATTGTAGCAAATAAATAGAGAGTTCGTAATTCATTTACTGAATCCGTCCATTTATTTTTATATAGTTCGATGACCAAACAATTTCATATTTAATTGATTTTTTTACAAAGATGATATTTACATAGTAATTTATGATATAAACGGTTATGATCATAAACATGAAATTCTGTGAATAAGCTATATAGAGATTTAAGGAATAACTCCTCCTCATTCATTGAGGAGTCAAGTTAATTCCTTCTAAAGAATCCAAACCGAGCCAAAACAAATATTTGCAATTTAGTTCGGCTTGGTCTAATGTTACATCCCGTTCCGAAAATAATATTATTTTATTCCCGGAGGTGCAAAAATGACGATTTTGCCCTTGGTTGACCTTTCGGTTGAATTTTGCGTCGTAACCCGTACGACGCATTCACTTGTATTTTCTTGACGTGCTCGTCGCTACGAACGCGTAGACGCGAGCCGTACGTCGTTCGGACCCCGAACGAATATTTTACGGACGTTGATTTTTCGGCGTTTTCCGTATTTTAACAACTTTGGGCTGTTTTGGAGTTAGTGGGCCGGGGCCCAGTTGGCAGCAGCCCAATCTCTACAAATCCCACGATTTGTGGATCTTTGTCTGGGCTTTGTCCCATTCAATGAACTTAGTCATCTTCTTTCCTCTTCTTTGTTGCAAAGAAACAAATTAAAGGCTCATTTTCCTTCTCCCTCTCCCCGAGCACTCCCTCAACCTCTCTCTCTTTTCTTTTCTGCAAAACCGAGCACTCACCCAGCCATTTTCATGGCTTAACTGTCAGCCATCCTTGTCTCTATGGTGCTCTGCAGACCAAACAACAAAACAAAACAAGAAATCAACAAGCTTTCAAAACTCCAGAAACCTTGAAGCTTCGAAGCCCAGTGATGAACCCAGTGAAACTGGGATTTTCTTTAGGCACCCAGGCCATCTCCCTTGGCCACTTGTCTTCCTGCAAACTTCAAACTTGAAGCCGTGGCCTTCTCCTTGCCTCCTGGCTTCACCATGCACCAAAAACCAAAATCAAACTTCACTTTTCTGTGCATTCACACCGAGGCTCTCCCTCCTCACCAAG
>CM031080.1:41500870-41512391 GCA_018257905.1 Gillenia trifoliata | reverse complement strand
AATATTTATGTAAATATATGTAAAGATTTAACATGTGAAAATCCCGCGGCAAAGCTTGGCACTTAGCCCTAGTGAATCCTAATGCAGAGCTGATATGATTTTAAAAGAACCGCGCACAACTAGTAAGAGATATAATTTCCGATTTAGCCACTAAAGTTACACATGCTTCCAATACATTGGCATAACATTCAGAGACTTGGGATTCGTTTGATGTGTATGCTCGACTTGACTTGGATGACTCACTAGATTTAATGAATGTTGTATGAAGAAATAGATGTCCACTTGCATGTTTTGTTAAAGTGAAGGTAGAAGATGAATTTAGCCACGAAGAAAACTCATACCTCCTTATTCCACAAATAATGTTTTCTTTAGTCAAGTATTAATGGTTGGACTGAGAATGATAAGTTTTCTTTAGACAATTTACGAGTTCACGTCTGTTTCTTCATTCAACATTCATTGAATTTAGTGAGTTATGCAATTTAAACCAATACTAAATACTAAATACTAAACACTAAACAAGACCTTAAATCTCTCTTTCTTAAATCTTACTAACCAAATACTAAACACTAAACACTAAGCAAGCTTGCTCAAATCTTACTTGCAATCTTTTATTTTTGATAAGTTTGTAGGATGGATGATATCATTGTGTAAATTTCATACGTAGGACGTTATTATCGCTTCACCAACTAAATTGTAACAAAAGTCGTCTACTTGAAAGTCCCGGAATCATATATAGGTCACGGTGCACATGAATTTGGAATCACTTATGGTCCTGCAGGAAGCAACTAGGCCTACTATATTAATTTATCCCCTGCCTCTTTTCTGGGAAAAGAACCTTGATTTATGAATCCGATGACCAAGTCAATTCCTCTTCTTTTTTTCTTTTTGAATCTGAATATGCCAATTGTGATATGATTTGATATGATATGATATCAGTTCTTTTCTTTTGATAATAAGAAAGTGACGTTACATTTCATGTATTGGCTCATCTTGTTAGATAATACTAGTTGGTTCTTTACATGTTCCGCTCATAAAAAAAAATCATAAAAGATATATACAAAACCTTTCACTAAAACTAGAAAAAGAAATTTTTTTACAAACATGTCAAATTCCGATTTATTTGCAAGGAACAATGTCTTCTTAAATAGTAGTACCTTTCATTTACTAATCCTAATTGCCATAAAGCACAAAGGAAAAAAAAGGAAAGGGAAGATATTCTTGAATTACATATGTAATCAACAGTTGTCAGAATTATGCTAGAATCATATTTCTATACCATGGGTGATTGTAAGTCATTGATGTTTTGTAGAATCCACGTGTATCAATGATTGATAGTCATATGCATTCACATCGTATAACGATTGAGTATACCTCCAATACAATTGGATGAACCTTAATTAATTAGTACACCAACTTGCACATGTAAGTCATACAAATTAAGCTGATATATTATGGTGTGGAAATCTATGCATATATTTAACCACTGTATATAGATAGATATATAGATGATGATGACGATAATCCAAGAACATTTCATGATGATGACGACGGTAAATGACGTTGACACCTATTCAGATGACCAAAAGGCTTAATAATTGCAATGAAAAATTAATAAAATTGTTGTTACTTCATGTACACACTTGACTACACGGTTGAGTCCTTGATAAATAATACATATCTTACTCGTATATATGTAGATGATTAAGAGATTAATTTAGAAATTAATTAGACCAGCAGACGAAGCCAGGCTGCCCTTCAACTTCTAAGCGCTTGCTGTGCACTTTCACTCAAAGCAACAAGATTAAGAAAACGAAAGATAGAAAGAAAAGATGGTTGTGGGGACTACTCGTTTTTTTAAAATATTCTAACTTATCTTGCCATGGCAGCGTTGAAGAACTCATCAAATATCTATATATCTTCTCTGCAATCTTTGCTATAAATATTGAGTGCAATTGCATTGAAGTTTCTCATTCCAAAAGAGTTCGACAGAGAGAGAGAGGCTCAAAGAAAACCAAAGGTCTATATATCTCAATATTCTAACATGACGGTGAGACAACACATAGCTTAGCCCTTAGTCTCACTCTTTCATTTCTGTTTGCATGTCTGAGTTATTATCATGCATGGCGACATATGCTGCTATAGCCTTTTTTCTTTAATAAAATAGAAGACTAGACGATCTTAGCTCCTCGGAGTATGACGATGCAGAACGCAAAACGTCCACCCTCATCCCTCTGTTGCTCTATATACATGTATATACATGTATATATATGTATGTATATAGTCGTACATGTGCTTGTTTTTTAAGTTTCACATACAGCTGCATGCATGATTAGGGTTTTCGTTAACAGCATCCACATATATTATCTGGTCTTCCAATATGCATGCCATGTATTTTCTTCAAGTGAATGCTTCAGCATATATATATGCACTCTTCTCCACCGATCGATCGCTCGTTTTAATAGCCAAAGCTATATATATGTTTTTCACTCTGATCTTGTGTCCTTGCAAGAACTGTAATTTTAAAGTTTATTGATTTTGTGCAGATAGTAGAGATGATAGTGACCATGGACTGTGCTGGCTGCGAGAACAAGATTAGGAGTGCTCTAAAAAAGCTGAAAGGTATAATTTTGCGCAAGTTATTCCTTTTTCTTTTTTTCGCTTTCTAATTATCTCTTTGATTTGAAACTTTTTCTCATAAATATCTAGATTGTGAGGATGTGAAAAAATGTCACATGAAGATGTGAAAAAATGTCACATATCGAAAGTTTAATTATGTAACTGTGGCTCGATTATGAACCGCAGTACTGGTAGTATATATCACATAAAATTAATTAAAACTAATTTAAGAGATTAACAAAAGACCAAGACTTTTTCCCTCTAGTTATATAAGGTCCCAGATAACCAGACTACCACTACCAATAGCAGGTTGGTTAATTATGAATATAATTAATTAACAATAATATGATTCGTATTCAAACTAATTATTATTATTACTATTGTGATTCTGATATTATATATATATATATATATATATATGTACCAGGAGTAGATGATGTTGATGTGGACTTCAACATGCAAAAGGTGACTGTAATGGGATGGGCTGATCAAGAGAAAGTTTTGAGGGCAGTGAGGAAGACTGGAAAGAGAGCCGAGCTTTGGCCTTACCCTTACAACCCTCAATACCACAACATTGGTCTTGACTACTACCAACAACATCAGCCGCTTGATCATCATCATCATCATCATCATCATCATCATAATCATCATAAGCGTCATCATGACCGTCAGATTACTACCCACCATCTGCCCATCACTACCTACAATTCAGTACCTAAATCCTCCTCCTATTCCTACAACTACTATAAACATGGCTCTACTAATCAGGAACATGGCTACTATCAACCTCCTCCTTATTCCACCATGTTTAATGAGCAAGACACTGCTGTGTTCAGTGATGAAAACCCTCATGCTTGTTCCATAATGTGAATTAATGTGATGGCATGTGTACCTTTAGATATGTACATATTCTGGTTGTTCCGCGACCCTTTTTTTGGCGGCACCTTTAGTTTGAAGAATGTATGCTAACGTCAATAGCTTATGCACACTATGCAGCGTTATCATTGTGCATGTCTCGTATATGATGATGAGACCCATCTCAATCTATAGTTCATGACGTGGGCAACGATGTTTGGAATAGCTATAATTTGAAAGTTTTCTTCACTACCTTTGTAAATAGGATGCAATCATGTATATCATATTAGAGTTGTGTAACATTTGGTTCCTGGTTTCCTTGTATAATTTACATGTTATAATATCAAAAGGCTGGTGGTTTTAACACCTTTCTTTTAGCCTCATGTACTCTTTGTGAGTGCAGAAAATATCTTTAACATAGTCAATTTACAGTGTTAAATTAAATGGCTATATGTAAGAGAAGTTTCTGATAAATTTTATAGGCTTAAGTACAGTCCACCACCAATATTGTTGATATTATTCTAACTTAATCACTTATTGTTAAGTGTTGAGTTTTATCACAAAAGACATCGGTGATATTAGGGGTGAAAGCTCTTGTATATTAGTTGTATATTATTTTGTCATATGACCGATGTGGAATCCTATTCTCCAATATGCCCCCTCACAAGTGGCCCCACACGGAGTCACAAGGGAAACCAATTCGCACATCGGGAACTGGTCAAGTCGTTACTGGAGCTAACACAATTTTTTGAGAGCCCGGTCATCATTCAAAGACTAGAGCCAACACAGTTTTTCGAGGATCTAGTCATTCAATATTCTTAAGTTGGATAACATGAAAAACTTTATAGGCCCAAACACTCTCCACTACCAATATCACCGATATTGTCCTAACTTAACCACCTATTGCTAGGTGTTGGGTTTTATCACAAATGTCTCGGTGATATTATGAGTGAAAATTTTTATATATTAATTATATATTATTTTATCATATAACTGATGTGGGATACATCAAGCGTATAATCGGTCTCCAATCTGTAAACATAGTGACAAATCAAGCTTCAAAAACGACTTTAAGCTCATGAACAACTAAATATATGAATTCTGAAAAAAAAGCAGATTTTTGGATGATCGTAAACAAGGAGGCCCACCTGCTCAGAGAGAGTAGAGAAATCACAGAGAAATTGTTGAAGCATAGATTGACTGGCTCAGAACAAGTAAAACACTTTTCCACATAAAAGTTTATTCTCTAAAACAATAACCACGTATTAGAACCACTACAAAATTCTTATCAAAATTCTAATTAACTAATTTTAAGAAAACACTTGAAATATAAAAACAAAAAATTAACACTTGAAAGTGCTTCCTGAAGCATCCTTAAGGCTTAATATCCTCAAATGCCCATTCGTTCTCCTTACGAATCTCCTCTTCTTCTTCGGGTGTGAAATCGTTTGTGATGTTAAACAATTGGCGAACATCTTCAGGAGACTTATCCTTGATCGAATCTGCTATAGTCTGGCAAGTCAGATCAAGCAGTCCCTTGATGTTTAGATAGTTTGCAGCCAAAACTAGGTCGAACAGTTCGGATCGACCAATCTTGACAAAGCCAGCGTCCCAGTTCTTGAGAGACTCCTCGTTCTTGCCATCTGACGTCTCAGCTGCCGCCGCAGCCTCCACATGATGCTTCTTGCAGTACTCAAAGACCTTGGCTAGGGTTTGGCTGTTCACATTCGGTATAGGTATCGCATTGTCGGCGCAGTCGTCCTCCACCAAGTGCTTGATGGTTTGGGACACCAAAGCTACGGCCTCTTCCACCTCGAAGGTCTCACCGTCCGAGCTCTTTAGGGTTATCATCCTGATCTTGTTCTTCTGATCACCAGAGGCGGCCATTGTTATTTTTGGTGTTTTGGGAATTTGAGAATTTGGAACACTTTCCGTACGTTCAGCTTGAGGGTTTTGGGTGATTGTGGTTTCAAAGTTGACGCTGCCTTGGGATATTTTATAGAGCACTCAGGGTAAGCCCTAACCCTATCTTTACCTTCTCCTTGAAGGAAAAGGTATATATTTTTTTGTTTTTTTTGATATAGCAATTTTCTACTCTAAGGGCAATGGGATATTATAAACCGTAATACTAGTTAGTGAAGGAAAAGATATTTGAGAAATAGTCTCATAGAGTCATATTAGGACTTTTCTCGTATTTTTTTCTTCACATTTTTTCTCATAATAATTCCTAAAATCTCTATCATCTAGTATTTTCTCAATGGCTATGTACTTCTCTAGAAGGTCTTTCATTTCCTTTTTCTTGAATACTTCTAAGACAAGAGAAGTGATATCCGTACACATTTTTTTTTTCTATAAATTATTTTGTTCAATTTGGCGTTTGAGAGATAAAGGATAAATAAGATTGTGCAAAAGAAGAAAAAATGTGTGAAAGTCACATCCCTAAAGCATATGCCCATCCTCTTTGTGATCTTACTTTTATGTTCGTTTTTAGCTTGTGAGGGTTTATTGTATAAAGGATGCTAATAATTTGAGAGACAATAACTCATACATCGATGTTGGCTATTGATGTAGAACAAATGGCATAATGGATTGAAGACAAAATGGAATGAAAGAAGACAAAAGAACACAGTGGGAATTTACAGATTTGGTGTCTGAGCTCCGTTTTGGGCGGACGATACCTTTTCAAAAAGAGTACGACGTTGTGCTTGCTGTGACATAAGATGGATTTTGGCCATCCGAGGCCGTTTAGGCTTCCAAAACTGCATTTTAAATTTTGTAATAAAAATTGAACTTTTCGTTTGTCGTTTGATTAATGTCGTTTCATTCCATAAGGCCCTTTATCTTCCCCGGGGAGTTGTGATTGAGTTATTTAAGCCACTGGCTCCCAATGTAAACTCATCATTCAAGAATTAATAAAAAAACTTTTCGGTTCTCAACCAAAATCTGGTGCACTCCATAATATTGTTCTTTAAGGGTTTACGCTTGTAACCCTTCTATTCGGGGCCAAATATCACTGGGGGCAGGGATTCACTAGTACAAAAAGGTACTTGGGCGACAAAAAAAATTTCGTCGCCCAAAGTCATATTTCGTCGCCTAAACTTTTGGGCGCCCAAAATTCGTCGCCCAAAATTCGTCGCTGGAAGTCCGTCGACCAAACCTTTGGGCGACGAATGTATTTCCTTCGTCGCCCAAAGGCAACCTTTAGGCGACGAAAATACTTCGTCGCCCAAAGGCAACCTTTAGGCGACAAAAATACTTCGTCGCCCAAAGGTTTAGGTGACGAAATAATATTTAATTTTTATATTTTTATATTTTTTAAAATAAATAATTGGTATTTAAAAGACAATAAAATATAATAAACAATGTAGAAAAATAAATTATATTATATAAAGAAATGTACGTACAAAATATTCAATTGAAAATAAATTATAATCCTAAAATGAAATGCCGGCGGGAAATATGGGAGGGAGGGGATTGGGAACCACGAGCTTGTAAGATATGGCTCATCTGGTTGCTCTGAACCGCGAGCTGCCTCTGCAGGTTCTGCACTTCCTGCTCTAACGTGTTACTCGTTGCGAATCACGGCGTCCCTCCTTCCCCATCTTCTGGTAAACCCTTAGTATATGAAGGCCAACACACTCAGTTGGAGTCACCTCCTCGATACGGGTCTCGGGAGGAAGCTGTTATAAATAAAACAAATTTGTTATAATCAATTCTAAGAAAGAAGAGCTTACATGAACTGAGCATAAGTTGAATAAAAAAGCATCAATAATAATAATGTGAGACTCAAATTAGCACAGGACAACCAAGGGATAGCAAACTATTAAACACGAGGAAAAGCATCACAGCACATAAGGCTAGAAAGATTTGACTGATATAACCTATGAAAGAACAATACAACCCTCACTGATATAACATGATGCTCTGCAATGCTTATAAAAGTATCACAACACATAAGGCTAGAAAGATTTGACTGAGACTTTCTTTAGATTTTACAGAAAAATCGGCAGAACCTCCCCTAAAAGTCTAACATTTCCCATAACCTGCAAACAATAATACAACACATTCACATCCACACAATATTTGCAACAAATTTGATAATCGTACCAATAGTTGCAACATGCAATCAATTAATTTGAATATGGTAGTAAACGGAAAACATGAGAAGAACTATGTACAGAAACAAAATCATGCATATGCAAAGTAGAAACAAATGAATATGATAAATCTTCTTATGAGAAGGTAAATTACCTAAATATATATAATCTATTGGGTAGGATGTAAACAATTGAAAACAAGCATGGTTCCAAAAATACACTCTAGCAAAGCAATAGATAGGTAACTAATTATTGCCTAAAGAATACACATCATCTCAAAAAACCAAGTTCATATGCGTTTTCATACCTACAACATAGATCAAAAATCAGTGATATGCAAATTCATATGATACCCACAACATAGGTTGGAAAACATAAGAAACTCCACAATCATTTACATTTATATCATACCTACAACATAGCTTATGAAACCTAATAAAGCAAAATGGAAAAAGTTGGAGAAGATGATGAAGAACTCGTTCATGGAGGCAATTAGCCGAAACTGCAAATAAAAGTCCTATCAATTGCAGTTTAAAATATATACAAAAAAATTGCAACTCATAATAATTACTAGCATAAATCTATTAAGTGGTGGACTAAAACCATGTTCTTAACCATTTTTAATCTTTGTAGCATTAAGAATTGTCCTTTCCAAAACTGTCATTTCCAAAACAAAAGGACAGCACCAAGAGAAAGGAGAGGACTAGGAGGGCATGGGCATCAAGGCTATATTATTGCATCAGGGTACATTACCAAATTAAGTATATGCATGTTATAATTATATGTTTATCTATATGAGAAAAAATAAGTTTACTTCATTTACACATGCATGGTCACTCTGGTCGAATTCATGCATGCATAGAAACTTAGGAGGCGTTTGGTTCATAGAAAAATGAGTTTGGGGACGAGAAAAATCATGCATTCTAGTGGATTTTTTTTCATTTTTTCCTTGCCTTGGTTGGTTCGTGACTGGGCTGAGGTTTGAGAGAAGTGTGCAGAAGAAGGGAATGGATTTGGATTTGCAGATGGAGGAAGAAGGAAGAAGAAAGAAAAAAGACAAGGCACGGGGTGAATTTAACCCCGAATTGACTGAATGATCGGATTAGATTGATTAGGGCTAAAAACAAAACACCAATTTTGTTCAGAAAACTAGGCAAAAAAATAGGACAAACAATTATAAAACCTCAATCGAAGCATGATGGTCAGTCATTCCTGCTCAGTCCGAAAGTTTCAACCTAAACTGGTATTAAAGGTGGAAAATGTTTCCTAACTATTATGTCATTGCTTGAATCATCTTTTCCTCTTTCTTGTAAAACATTCCCTTCGACCATGACATATATTTACTGCAACAAGGTCCATATGCATGTGCTTCCATACCCATAAGTCACTGCCCACTCTAACAATAAGGAACAAATCACAATGCCTCTCCTCTCTTTCCTAGTCCCAACGACATCCTCCTCATCTAAGCCGTATGTGAGAGTTATGGCATTCGATCCTCTTAAGTAATTCATCTTAATAGTCAAAATTTCTCACCTACTTTTAGAATTGTATTGAATTCTTCAGCATAAATCCGTAAAGAAAGTTCAAGACGTCATGCAATTAGAAGTGTTAGGCAAGGTATGTCATGCATTCAATAGCATAAATACAAGAAACCTTGTATAATTTATATACATCACGTTAAGGTACTAGGAATATAACACAAGCAGCATAACCCACAAGATCTTTTTTCTCTTAAATTCCTTAAAAAGCCAAAACTTAGATGAAAATTGCAAAATGCAAATCAACATTGTCAAACAAACCTAACAAAGTAAAGACTAACAAGGGGCTTGTAGCTAAGAGCATTTTCCCCTGTGCATAAGGTCCTAAGTTCGATTCCCCCTCCCTCAATATCGCTTGTATCAAAACAAACAAATCAAAAAAATTAAACACTATTTCTCTCTCTCTCTCTCACTGCATCAAAGAACCCCACAAACCACAATGTATGTTGAAAGAAATATGATCACTAAACTTACAAATCAACAAAATAATGACAACCCATTACTCACAATCACAAATAAAATGAACAAGCATTTGCTATTTACTGAAACACTTTCAAAAGCCTAACACAAGACGGGTTATGAGTTTATTTATTGCAAAATTACAGCTCAACAAATTAATTAATTAATTGAGGAAGATAAACACGGTACCTTTCTTGAACAAGGCAGGTCTCAGGGTAGCTGCACTGAAAGATGGTGAAGGCCATGGCCACGGTGGGCTTGGGACTGGGAAGCAGAAGACATGTTTGTTAAACCCTAGTCTAAATCTGACCATTGAATACAGTTCAACTAAATTTGACCCTAGTTGCTTTGGCCAAGGAATAAACTACAAAAGAAAATTAACTAGAAAATTGAATACAGTTCGATTCCCCCTCCCTCAGCTATAAAAAAATTCTACAATTTTCAATTAATTTAATCAAACTAAGCAAAAATCATAGCAAAAACCCTCGATATGATTTCTACATCAACAGTAAAATTAACACATATCGTTCAATCTGTGCCTAAAGAATGGGAATTTTAGAGAAATGAGATCCGATCCTGATATACTTACACCAAGGCACGTCGAGAGGTCCGAAATCTGATTGGAAGCCATCGAACCCGAAGAAGTCTGTGCGAGAAACCGGGTCGTAAGGCGAGATGCAGACGAATCTCCGGGAGTTGAAGATGAGGGAGAAGATTAGGAGGAGAACGAGGAGGCAGGGCCACATGGGTCCAGTTTCGGGTGGTGAAAAAGGAGATGGGCAGGTGCTTCTTGGTGATTCAACCAAAGGCCTCTGGTTGGTTCGTGACTGGGTCTGAGGTTCGAGAGAAGTGTGCAGAGGGAGGGAAGGGATTTGGATCTACAGATGGAGGAACAAGGAAGAAGAAAGAAAAAAGACAAAGGCACGGGGTGAATTTAACCCAGAGGCCTTTGGGCGACGAACCTGTTTCGTCGCTCAAACGTTCATTAAAATTTTTGAAAAGGCCCAAAATTTTGGCGGCCGGGCAAATTTGAAGGTTTAGGCGACGAAAATAATTCATCGCTCAAACTTTTTAGGTTTTGGGCGACGAATAATTCGTCGCTCAAAACAACTTGAGGCGATGAACTACCTGTTGGTCGCCTAAAGCTAACAAATTTATAACCGTTACTATTCTGATCTCCTATATAATGACTTATTCATTTCGTATTGAAATCATTTTTGTATAGAATGATCTTAAACAAAAGGTCTACATATTCAACGGTTCAGATTTAAATAAATAAGTATGTATGTGTGTTTATAAATTAAACGTTGTATGAAAAAATAACTTACACGGAAAAATTCATAATAAATAATTGAGAAGGAGAAAAAATCTGTAAAAAATACATAAACGCTCGTAACGAAAAGGTGTACAACTTCCGTTAAGGTGTCATCTCCAAAAGATGAACACTAGAAACCATGAAGGCTATATTCTTTTTTAACCGTCGATCAACGTTTACGTTTACACTCTGTTATTATATCTTTAGTTTTTTTTTCATCCCGATTCTTTTTTGAAAACATGATATTTTACTGAATGCAATAAAATAAACGGTTCCGATCATTCATAAAATGTCCCCATATTCACAGTCTATTAAAAAGTGTGATGATGTTATATAGTTTCTATAAACTTTATAATGTCCTACACAAATTTGACCAAACTGTAAAGATTGAGACATAATATAAACGATCTGAACCGTTCATCTTATTGAATTTAGTAAAAGATCATGTTTTCAAAAAAGAACCGACATGAAAAAAACAAATTACGGATATAATAACCGAGGGTAAACGTAAACATTAATCGACGGTTAAAAAATATTATAGGCTTCATGGTTTCTAGTGTTCGATTTTGGAGATGACCCCTAAACAAAAGTTGTAGGCCTTCTCGTTACGAGCGTTTGTATATTTTTTACAAATTTTTTCC
>CM031080.1:41482726-41495124 GCA_018257905.1 Gillenia trifoliata | reverse complement strand
CTACCTAAAAAATGTGTAAGGAAACATTTTCAGCTGTATATTCGCTGAAAAGGTGTTTTACATCATTTCCTCAAATATTGGTGTAATTACTAATACCTTTTCTCTTGTTTACAGTGATTTCACCCGGAACTACCTCAGCGGTACTATACCGCGTGAATGGGCTTCTACAAAGTTGGAATATCTGTAAATGATTTCTCAACTTCATGTTCAAGGTTAGTGGTTTATAGCTGTTATGCTAATAGAACTAACCAAAAGAGTACAATGCAGGTCCGTTACTGTGAACAACTTAACGGGACCAATCCCTGGCTACTTGGGAAACATTACCAGCCTAATATATATGTATGCTCTGGCTTGATCTCTTGTTACGACCTTATATTAATTGTAAACATCAATTTTTGGTTTGCGCTTGTTTTAGCGTATTGTAATGACTGATGAAGGAGAATATGTTTTCAGGAGCTTAGAGAATAACCAGTTTTCTGGAACTGTTCCTCCTGAGCTTGGGAAATTGGTTAACTTGAATAATCTGTAAGCACATTCTTTTTTCTTTCACCCTCAGTTTGCTTTTACTTGATTTTTAATTTTTACATAACTTGAATAAACAAGTACCAGTCGATAAATTAGCATTGGTATCTGCAGCATTCTGAATGCAAACAATCTCACAGGAGAGCTGCCGGTGGCTATCACTAATCTGACTAAGTTAACAGAACTGTAAGTGTTTGTTTCTTATAATTACTTTATAACCTTTGTCTGTTAAGAAATATTCCGATTTATTCTATTCAATCATTCTGTTTATGCAGTAGGATTAGCAGTAATAACTTCACTGGAAGAATACCGAATTTTATTCAAAGCTGGAAGCAACTTCAGAAACTGTGAGCAATATTTTCCTATTGGATATTCTAAATTGTTAGGATATATAATTTTCTGGTGTAACATCTATCCATTTTGACTTCTGTTGTTGACAGAGAGATCCAAGCTAGTGGTCTCCAAGGGCCCATTCCTTCTAGCATTTCTGTCTTGAGTAATTTAACAGAACTGTGAGTTCTGCATTCAAAATACTAATTAAGTTCTGCATTCGATCCTAAGTTGCATTAATGCTAAAAAAATCTTAATCTGGCTTTACTAGTCTATCATAACTTCCTACCGAACGGACCTTTTAATGCAGAAGGATCAGTGATATAGATGGAGGGGGTTCAGAATTTCCACCCTTGAGTAGTATGACAAACATGAGTAGCTTGTAAGTCTTGAAAGTGTTGTAATTTTAATTTTATGTTGCTAATACTTTTAGACTAATCAACACTTAGCTGCACTTGTGCTAATGTATAGTCGTGTTGCAGAATGCTGAGGAGCTGCAACTTATCCGGACGTATCCCTGATTATATATCAGCAATGACTACACTGAAAATATTGTAATACTACCATTCTTCATTTATCATTTCGGTTTTTCTTGCTCAAGGTACAACAAAATTAATTGATAATTTTCTTGCTCATTTATGAGTTCATTTTGTTCAGTTAAGCATCCAAGTAATAAACATCTGATTCGTAAAACATAATTTTAGTTATTTTCTTGTAGAGATCTGAGCTTCAACAGGCTGGAAGGGAACATTCCTGAGAATATTGCAACTCTGACAAACTTGCAGTACTTGTAAGAAACGTAAACTTCATCCTGGTCGTGAGCATACATCAGTTTGCTGGAACTCCCCTGAATTTTGTTATAATTACCTATATCAAATGACATCTCTAATGGAAGCAGAGATTTCGATGTAGAATGACGTAAATTTCTTAGTTATTTGTTTGTATATAGTCAATGTTTTCGTCCATGCAACCGGCCTTTTGAAACAGTAATGATATACTTTAAGTGAATATGACTATGCAATTTCTTACTGAATAGGTATCTCACAAGTAACTTGCTCAACGGGTCTATTCCGGACTGGATCAAGAGCAGAGATAGTCATTAGTATGTTTGCCATCCTTACTTAGGATTTTCTGTCGTTAATTCATCCTGTAAGCGTATTAACAATTTTATCGATACGTTAAAACTTACTTTTCTAGTAGAGTTACACGGGCTTACTTATTTTATTGTACTTGTGTGCAGCCAGATAGATGTTTCTTACAATAATTTTTCTGAGAATTCCGAGCCAGCTTCGTGTAGAGAGACCCTGTAAGAGAACAATTTTCTTTTTAGTTTATATACTCAGTACAATTTATTCTTTTGAACCTAATTGATTTCGCATGTATCAGGAACTTGTTCAAAAGCTTTGCTGCACAAGACAACTCGTATGTTTCTAACTTATTTAGTCTTCAACGATGAAGCAATTTTCTTTTTCTTTTCCTTTTCGTTCTGTGAACCTAATTGATTCACATAAACTGATTTTCAATACATTAACCCAGATTATTTGGAGAGTGTCTGAATAGCTATCCATGTCCGAAAGGTAAAAGTATATCGCTTAGATTCAAAATATGATTACAACTTTATTAGATATAAACTTTTGTTTCCCAAATATTTTATTTTCATTTATCTACTCAAATATTTGCTTTAATCTCATTAGAATTCATATGATTTTGATTCTTGGTTGTTAATAAATAGATCGATATTCATTACACATAAACTGTGGCGGAAAGGCAACCACTGTTGGAGGAATAGACTTCGAAGAGGATACAGACTTAGGAGGTGCAGCAAAGTTCGTTCCGTTGAGGCCTATTTGGGGAATCAGTACCACTGGACATTTCTGGGATGCTAACCCCACCTCTAATGACTACATTGCAAATAATATGTCGATACTTGGAATGAACAACTCTGTGCTGTACACAAGTGCACGCCTATCGCCTCTTTCTCTCACTTACTATGCACGCTGCTTCGGAAATGGAAATTATACTTTGAGACTGCACTTTTCGGAGATAATAATCAGAGGCAATAGATCCTTTTATAGTCTTGGAAGACGGATATTTGATGTCTATATTCAGGTAGTTAATCACACCTTATTTTGTGGACTCTATAAGCTATAGAATATGAATTCTCTGATTGATAAGTTTGTTACAGGAGAAACTAGTGTGGAAGGATTTTGACATCGAAAAGGAAGCACAAGGGGTTGATAGGGTAGTCATTAAGGAACTTAAAGCAGTTCATGTTAAGGATAAAACTTTGTTGATCCGGTTTAAGTGGTCTGGGAAAGGGACAACAGCTTCCCCAAAGAGAGGAACATATGGTCCTCTTATATCAGCTATCTCTGTAGACCCTGGTAATTTCAAATACTTTCTGTAATCTGTATGGCTGTATATCATAGACGAAAACCGACTTTGTTTTTCATTTTACTTTTAAATTTTGTAGAATTCAAGCCTCCTCAAAAAAGCAAACGCAAAGTAGGTATTGTTGTTGGAGCATCAGTTGGAGCTTTGGTTTTGTGCCTCATTTTCTTGATTTTAGGCATTCTTTGGTGGAAAGACTGTTTCGATAGCAAGACATCAAGGGAAAAAGGTATTACTAAGCTACCGTAAAAGTTTCAAGTAGTACATTGGTCTCATTCTTTCGGAAGAACCACTATTGTAAATGCGCAAGATATTACCGATATCCTAACCTTTGTTCTTTGCACAGCTTTGAGAGGACTGGATCTGCAAACTGGTTTTTTCACGTTTAGACAAATCAAAGCTGCCACTAACAACTTCGATCCTAAAAACAAAATCGGGGAAGGCGGTTTTGGGTCTGTCTACAAGGTAATGTAAAATTTCATCCCATGTACATTTCCACTTTTTATAGAAGTCTTCAGTTCACTTATAGGCCTAGACTGTGTTAATTTTTAATGCAGGGTATATTATTGGATGGATCTATAATTGCGGTTAAGCAACTATCTTCAAAATCAAAGCAAGGAAATCGTGAGTTTGTCAACGAAATAGGCATGATCTCGGGTTTACAGCATCCAAATCTTGTTAGATTGTATGGATGTTGTATTGAATCAAATCAGTTATTGTTAGTTTACGAATACATGGAAAACAATAGCCTCGCACATACGTTGTTCGGTAATTAAGCTCATTAAGTCTATCAATAAAACAAAGGAATGGTGTGTATCAAGAAGCACTAAAATGACCTGGGAATCCATGTTGGCTGCAGGTCCAGAGGAAGGTCCATTAAAAATGGATTGGCCTACAAGGCAGAAAATTTGCATAGGCATAGCAAGAGGACTGTCTTTTTTGCATGAGGAATCAGCGCTAAAGATTGTGCATAGAGACATCAAAACGACAAATATATTACTAGACCAAGACCTTAACCCTAAGATCTCGGACTTTGGTTTGGCCAAGCTCGATGAAGAGGAGAACACCCACATTAGCACTAGAGTGGCCGGAACTATGTAAGTTGTGTGGGAGTTTTTTTTCTTTCATAACTTAGCTTCATTCAGATCTAATTTTATTTCTTCTCATTTTTCCTCCAAACTTCTTTTGTCCCCAAAATAACATCAGTGATTCTGTTGAAAACTTGAATGTGAAGTAATGATTCATGAACAGATTTTATCTGTACGGTTTTCTGTTGGGTATGTTTGAGATGAAAACAACCTCTGTTTTGCAGAGGATACATGGCGCCTGAATATGCACTATGGGGTTATTTAACCTACAAAGCAGATGTCTACAGCTTCGGCGTTGTTGCCTTGGAGATTGTTGCTGGAAAGAACAACATGAAGTATAGACCAAATGAGAATTTTGTATGCCTTGTGGATTGGGTAAGATTGATCTTCATTTTTTATTTTTCATGAAAACTGAAACAAATCAAAGAGATGTTTAGTGAGCTGGAAGATGGATCTTCATTTAAATTGCTTCTTTATATACAACTAGAACTTTTTTCGATAAGTCGGCAGGCACATTATCTTGCTCAACTGGCTAAACCGACATCTGTTTTTTTCAGGCCCTTGTTTTGCAACAAAAAGGAAATTTAATGGACCTGGTGGATCCTAGGTTGGGGTCCCATTTCAGCAAGGAAGAGGCGATTCGAATGGTGAAAGTGGCACTGCTATGCACCAATCCGGCACCCGCGTTGAGGCCTACAATGTCTGCAGTTGTGAGAATGCTTGAAGGGGAGACTGCTGTGCATGAATTGATCATGGATCCGAGTATTTACGGCGACGAAATGAGGCTAACAGCCCTGAGAAACCAGTTTGATCAGATTGCACAAGAGAGCTCAAGTGGAACTCAGAGCCTCGTTCGTTCTTCTGATGCAACATGGATTGGTTCTTCTGCTACCACTACGTCTTCTGATCTCTACAAAATTAGTCCTAGTTCTTATTAAAAGAGGCCAACTCTTGCTTTTGTATAAATGGAAGATTCATACAAAAGATTTGACAAAAAAAAAATATCTAGGAAGATATGAACATTTAGATTTGGTTACGGGTTTTAATTAAATAGACGATTAAGGTGCACTAAATTGTGGTTTATGATATACAACTTATTATCCGTTTATCCATTACTAGTTCTATTTTGTATTAGATATTCGTAAATGGTTATTTTTATGCGTATTTGTCAAAAGATCTCTTGCTAAATTTTATTTTGTTTTTTTAAGAAAACCTTGACGGTACTAGGAGAATTTTATTGAATCAAAAAAGAAAGTTACACTTAGTTAGGGGAGACTTAAAGTGATAAAACCTTACCTGACACATCCCGATCCCAGACACGCCAGGTGTCGGGAAGTGCTGGCCGACACGTGTTAGATGACGAAAGCCATTTAGAAAAATTGAAGAATAATTAAGAAAAATTAAATTAAATAAGGGTCAAAGTGCACGGAGTGTGCGCGCGGAAGAATAGTAATAAAATAATGAGTTGTGAACAGAGTAGAGGATACAAATTAATTACAAGAGTAGAGAATCCCCTACATTGTCATACCACCGCGTCTCGACGTCACAAGCTCCAAGCCAACTAATCCTGGAGGGGCGCAAAACATAAAACGATGAGTGGGTCAAAAAGTAAAGTTTGATAAAACCGTTGTTTTCAAAAGTCTACTAACCCCTCGTTGAAAACAAGTATAGTTTGAGAAAATACGTCATACCCTCAGGCATGAACCTCAAATACTATAAGAAAATACACGGGTACTCCCCGATAATGATTTACTAACAGGCTCACCCATATGTAAACACACAAGTCCAAGTGGCTAAACCACAAGGAACATGCTAGGTATAAAAGTAATACGCTGAGTACTACAATGACGCGAGTCTAACGCTAAGCGCTGGTGCACAAAGTGCAGTCACACAAGTTCGAGTTGCCTAGTGCAACCTAGAACAGACTAGTACCTACAATGGATCCAAAGCTGCGTAGCGGTACTGGTAGTGACTACTCCAAACGTCAAGGCTAGTCCTGGCCACAAGACTGAGTACTAATACCTGGGTGTTATACATCTACTGATGAGCAACAGTATGAAAACATGTATGGCAATATAATACGAATGTTCTACCTCCAACAAACGTATATGATATGAATTATGCTAACAGTTTGAAGAAAGCATTGAAAACCATACGTATATATACATTTATCAAAACAAAGACCCACTCACTCACCTGTAGGTAGCCGGGTCGTAGCCCCCCGGTCCTGGGTAGCCCCAGTAGTCATCTGGATAGGTCTCACCTATATGAGATATCACCGTAATAATGATTAAACTCATAAAGGTTACTAATTAACTAATTAATTACACCTATCCCTTGTTTCTTCAACACGGAGGTCCAAAACACCTCGAAAAATATCATGCGTACTGCCCCGAGGTAGTACGCGTCGTCACGAGTCGCCTCGCGAAGACGGAATCGAAAAAAGAGTCCCCACGCGCCCCCACGCGCGGCTCCACGCGCAGCTCCATGCGCGGCTCCACGCGGTTCCACGAGCGGCTCCACGCGCGGCTCAGCCAAGCCGGTCAGCACCGGTCTGAACCGGTTTGCTGACGTCAGCAAGGCCAGTCTGACCCGGTTTGCTGACGTCAACGCCGGTCATCCCTGGCGATTTTTCGGTCGCCGCCGCTGCCGGCCGCCGTCGCCGGAATCTGGGAAATTTGGCCGGAATTTCTGGGTAATTTTCAAAGCTTCATAACTTCTTCATTTCAAGGCCAAATTGCACGATTCAAGTACCAAAATGAAGCTAGGAACAAGGAGAATAATAATTTACCATTTTGGGGGCCAAAAACTGGCCAGAAGTGGCCTGAAAATGGGGGAGAAGCCACGGGTGAAAAATGCCGATCACGGTTTCATTGTTTCTCGACCAAACGTCGCCACCCAAGGCCTGAGCAAGGTCCCTGGGACTTCCAGGAACATACTGGTGATCAGTTTGAAGTGATTTGGCTAAGGTTTCACTAAGAAATGGCCGAGGATCGAAATCGAGCCTCGCCGGAAAATTTCTAGAATCTGGGTTCCGATGGTTTTCCTGGGTTGCAGGGTCTAGGTTCATGAAATTGGGGTCAGCGAGGATGATGATGATGATGATTGTGAGGTCAGTGATCTCACATGGCCAAAGGAATGGCTCGAAGGAAGGGAGGAAAGGCACGGGGTACCTAGAAAGATTGTGAGGTTTGTTTTGCAGAGAAGAGGAAGAGGAAGGGGACACGGGTCAAAGGCAGACAAAATCCCAGATTTTGTGGGATAAGGCCACATGGGCCAACTGACATTTGGGCCCCAGCCCAACAACCCAAACTGTCCAAAATTGAAATACGAGAAACGTCGAAAAACCAACGCCCGTAAAATATTCGTTCGGACTCCGAACGACGTCCCGCTCGCGTCCACGCGTTCGTGACGACGAGCACAACAAGAAAATATAGAGGGAAGAGACGTACGAGTTACGACGCAAAAGTCAACCGAAAAGTCAACCAGGGGTATTTTCGTCATTTCCCACTTCCGGGAATAAAATAATTCTAATTTCGAGACGGGCTGTAACATTACCCCTCATAATACAAAGCAATTGAAACAAAAAACAAAAAATACAAGAAAAGAGGGAGGAACACCAACCTTACCCCTCTTGAAAGAAAAAGTAAAAATACAAGAAAAATAGAGGGGATATAAAACCTAACCCCTCTAAAGCAAAACCTAAAATGTATAAACCTGCAAAACAAGCTTAAAAACACCAAAAACAAGGTGTAACCAAGAAAAAGAATAGCACGCTAATTTGAAAAACGGAAACCAAGCATACCAAAGAAATCCGAATGCAAAGAAGTAAGAACTACTGACAGAGGGAGTCATGCCAAACCAAATCTGAGGAAGATAAACCCATGTTAGTAAAATAAAAATGCTCTAACTACGGTTAGCAGAAAATAAATGTTTTCAAGTCATAAAACTATTTTATAGAGAAACTGTTTTTAGATGCACTTTCAAGTGATTTTTCACGAAGTACATGAATTTTTAATAAAAATTTTAGTGTATTTATAAGTTTATAACAAAAACAATTGTAACATAAACACACACATCTATATTAGATAGACGCATAAAATAAGGGTTAATTACACAAACACCCCATGAGGTTTTTCGTGTTTTCACTAAACCCCTCATGTTTAAAAAATTACACTAGCACCCCATGAGGTTTTAATTCACTTCCACATAACCCTTTCAAGGACAAATTTACCCTTCTAATTAATTATCTAAAAATAAAAAACCTTTTATAACAGAAAAAAAAAATTTTAATTAAACATTTAAAAAAACAAAATAAACCCCCTATGCATCTCCTAAACCCTAGTCCAGCATCTTCTTCTTCCCCTCCCATATTTGTTTTCTTGTAACCTTCTCTCTCTCTCTCTCAAGTACTCTTTTTTGGTTTCGATCATCGTTCATGTTCCATCTGCTGTTGTGGCTTTTGTGTGTGTGATCGTATGGATTTGACATTCTTGAAACGTAATCTATTATGTTAGGATTGTTATTCATTCTTCACTTCCAATTTCAGCCTTTTCAAATCGCCAACCAACCGAAAACAATAAAGAAATAGATGAACTAAGATTTCTTTTCAATCCAAGATTTCTAGCCTTCTTTTCCTTTTTTTTTAATGTTTAAATTAACATTAAATTTGATTATTTATTTATTTATTTATAAAATTGGTTTTTTATTTTTAAGTAATTAGCTACAAGGGTAAATTTGTCCTTGAAGGAATTATGTGAAAGTGAATTAAAATTTTAGAGGGTGTTAATGTAATTTCTCAAACATAAAGAGGTTTTGTGAAAACATAAAAATTCTTAAAGGGTGTTTGTGTAATTAACCCTATAAAATAATGAAAACACATTTTCATGTATAGATGTTGTGTCTGTTTTTATTAATTTAGAGTATATGATCACTGATAATTAATACCATATATTGATGATCAGTACTGTAGAGAGTATTTGGAAACTTTGAACGGGACTTTGTGCACTTAACTCTTTATTCCTAATATGTATTGAAAACTTTGAACCCGTTCAAATTATTGAAAACGTTTGCGTGTCGAAATTTAGAGATGTGCATATTGCACCAGCCAATGAATATAGACATTATATTAAGGCTTGTTTTTATCAATTGACCAAGTCATTTTCTTTGTAATTTTTCATAAAATAAGGTATTTTGTCATGCGCAATAGACCTCTCTAGTCCATGATTATTCTAAATCAAAATCTTAATTAGAAACAGTAACTTTAATAAGGGTTAAATACATTTATACCGACAAGGTTTGAGGTGATTTTCAAAATATACCACGGGGTTCTAATTTTCTCACATTGCCTCCTAAAGTTTTGAAATTGTATCAATTTACACCTTTTGTCTAATAAATTATTTGAATTTTCATTAAATTGATGACATAGTGAGCATGAAATCCGTAACTAGGTTGACATGCAAGCTATATTTGTACCATATATAGCCTAAAAAACTTATCAATTTAATAGATAATTAGACATTCAAATATACAAAAGATGTAAATTAATACAATTTCAAAACCTTAGGGGGCAATGTAAGAAAATTGAAATCTCATGGCCCAATTTAAAACTCACCTCAAACCTTGAGAGTGTAAAATATAGTTAGCCCCTTTAATAAATACTCGTAGTAATCATTTCAATCATATAATAATATATGAATCACCTATCCCAGATTGACTATTCTAGTTCTAATATATATATATACTATCTATAGTTGTTTTATTCGGAAACACTAATTTAGGTGTTTTTCCCTTTTGGAATAGCTAAATTGCTAACATAGAAATTTAGGATTTATTATACGGATACGACCTTGGAGTGCCTTGGTTCTGCCTCTATATCATGCACCATCATGTATTTTAATTTACTCATAAGACATTGAGTGACTAGTTTCAGATATTGTTAACTTAACGACTCAGTTGTATGTAAGTTCTTCTCATAAAATTAAAAACCTCTTGAGTAGATAAAACTTAAATTTATTAACAAATTGTTTGCCTCCTCTATGTTGAAGTTAATGGTTTAATTAGCTTTACTTTTCTTGGCAATGGCAAGGAAATGGCAAGGAAATGGCATGGTCACATGGCTTAGCATGCATGCATGCATCATACTCTCACACCATCACGTCCTATTTATATATATGAAACAGACCAGCAGTTCATCAGCGACTAGTTATGTATTTTCCAGACGGTACCCCAGCCTAGCCTGACTAAAGCTGCTGCGCAGTTCCCACAGAAAGTCATCAACCACAGGCCAACTGAAGTTGACATGTTAATTTGTCCCCAAAGGAAAATAGATTTGACCTAATAAATTGTAGGATATCAACACCTTCGTTTCTTTCTTCCTACAAAAATTTTAGGGTGCTCTGGACCCAAGGAGTACTATAGAAAATTCCTGCTTAGAGCATCAAACGAGGAAAACGACTTTCATGACACGAAACACTACGAATAGCGATGTAATCGTGTTATGAGAGTTGCACCTCAATGTAATAAGAATGTTGAAGGGTAGTAAAAAAACCCACATTAAATACACATGTTAAACAAAGTAGCTACTAATCAAAGGGTGGTCCATATTCTTAAAATTTTATGTACCAAGATCTAAGATTGAAAGTGAAAGACTGCGTGGTCAGCTGCTGATTTTTTAATATATAGTCAAAGAAAAGCAAAACACCTCGACAATAATGTAAACAATTGAGAGAACTAGGTAGAGTTCGTTCCAAGTCAAAGACAGAGCTAATAAGAAATTAATTAGCTGGATGATACAGATTTGAGATATAAAACTTCTTTTCAAGGAATTCATGACTTGAGATATAACTGCAAAAATGCGTGCAATGATGAAGAGGAAGAAGATGGCAGGATTTGATATTGTTATCATATTGGTCATCTGCTTTTGGTGCATGTCAACACTCAAAGTTGAAGCTCAATCTCAATCTGCACGTCTTGCTCCTACTGAAGGTAATTTGTCACTCTTGAGCTCAATCTCAATCTGCACGTCTTGCTTATTCTTTTTCTTGTTCTTTCTCTGAATCTTTTTCAAGTTAGTATTTTTGGTTAGGATAAGATTTCCGCACTCTCTTTTTTCTACTCTTTGCACTCCTCTCTTTCTTTTAGTCATTTGATTGAATAAATCAAAAGGATATCATGGAAAAGGTAAAAAAGAAGGAATGAGTACAGAAGTAGAAAACAAGAGTTCGGAAATCATTTCCTTTTTGTTCAAGTTGGTAATTTTTAAAATTGTTCAAGTTGGCTTTTTTTTTCAAATGTTCAAGTTCGTAATACCGAAAATCTATCATTTGAAGCCTCATTTTTTTCTAATTTTTTTTTAAAGCCTGGATTTTTCAGTGCAAAAGTTGGTCTCTTTGATTGAGAATTTTAGTCTTTTTTAAACGTGTTTTCTGTAAAGTTTTTATATGAATTCCCTTTGTTTCTTTTTCCTCTGAAAGTACTGGGATTCTTGAATAAAAAAACACAAACAAAAGAAAAATAAAATTAATGGATTTGATTTGTGGGCACAGTGGAAGCACTAAAAGAAATAGCTACACAACTGGGAAAAAAAGACTGGAACTTCAGCATAGACCCATGCAGCAATGACACAAATTGGGCTACCCCAATATCTGCTAACTTGCCTCTGTACAACAACACTGTCATCTGCAACTGCTCCTACCCTGATGGTTTTTGCCATGTTGTCAGCATGTATGTCAACTCAGAACCTTATTTGTATATATTCTTTGTTCGTTTTTTTATCGATTTAGTTATCTTCCATAGCGTTTACTTATTAGGACAGTCCAGTATAATAATGCAGGCATAAAATTTGATTTTGTTTTGTAAGCATCATGTATGCCTGTAGTTTTTTAATCTTTTTTTTGTTGACGGATTCTAAGACTGAATTTGCAGTTGCTATAATTTCCTCTTTGACATTTTCGTGATACAGTTTTCTCAAAGGGCAAGATCTTGCTGGTGTAGTTCCACCATCTGTTGCAAAGTTACCCTACCTAAAAAATGTGTAAGGAAACATTTTCAGCTGTATATTCGCTG
>CM031080.1:41406582-41482626 GCA_018257905.1 Gillenia trifoliata | reverse complement strand
TTTTTGTCAAAGAAATAGGAGTTGCAAGGGCTTATCTCTAAAGAACCAGAGAGTGTTTAAGGTTAAGTGTTGGTTTGGTGTAAGAAGTTTATCTCTCACCGGCTGCCTATCTAATTAGGTATGTTTAGAGAATCAGCCAGCAAATTTAAACCAACGCAAATCTGATTTTGGGAGCCAATTGACACACGCTAACGCATGTCTATATGTATGCAAGTAAGACACAATAAGAAATTAAAAATGTAAGATATCATAAGAACTTGCATGAAACGATACATATTCATCTCTCTTTTTATACGCATGCGGTCCAGTATCCTAGTGGATAGGATGTTAAGTTTCTACCCATGCGTCTCGGGTTCTAAACTCTCCCCTCCCCAAATTATTGTAATAGTTTCAAACTCTCTCTCTCCCCTTAATAATAATAATTAAAAAAAAAAACTCTCTTTTTATATAATATACTTATCACATGAAAAGAGTAATTTTCTTTTTGTTTTCTTCTTCTCTCTTTGAGAAATTTAAAGCATTATTGATGAAGAAATGGACAAATAGGTACTATAGCATTATTGATGAAGAAATGGACAAATAGGTTTAATCATTAAAATGGACAAATATATAATTTGATTATCTTATTCATATTAGTATTATTGTCTTTTAATCAATCAATGATCATTACCAACAGCCTACTCAACATTTAATTCCATATTTTTCTTTTCAATATCATCCATGTATAATTAATTAGCCTGGTCGATATCATATATTGTAAGGAAGTTGGCACTCCAAAATAATTATCATGCATTTCTTTTAATGATTTATTAGTTTGACTTTAAATATTGCAGTCGTTTATTGAAAATTTTATGAGAAAAATGCATGATAATTATTTTAAAATGATAATAATAATATTTTTTTTTCCAGTCGAAAATTAAATTATACGACACCCGGCCATCGAACTTTAGCATGTTACACACCATGTGCCAACAACAGTGTGGGCCCTTACTGTCCCTTGCTACACTGAAATAGCTTATGACTACACATTTGTCACGAGGATTTGATAGTATTCATTGGTATAATTTGAGCATGTTTTTGCACTCATTTTTTTATTGTGCTAACTACATTTCGCACCCTCAAGGTTTGAGGTGATTTTCAAAATGAGTCACAAGGTTTCAATTTTCTTACATTGTTCTTTAAAGTTTTAAAATTATATCAATTTACACAGGTCACTAAAGACTTGTATTAAGAGAATTTGCCCCAGAAACAAAACATTATTAGCCAAAAAATGACGCTTTCTTGAGCTTCTTATACGTTGTAAGAGTGCTCAAGCATACCATAAAATCTGCTTTTCTTCTACTACTTGCTAGACCTCTTATCATCTTCGCTATGGCGGTCGTAACTACAAGCGAAGCTGACGTGCAAGAGGGAGGTGTGAAAACGGGGGAACAAATCCAAAGGGTAGCATTCTACAAGCTGTTCATGTTTGCAGATAGGCTGGACTTGGTGTTAATGGTAGTAGGGACTATAGGCGCCGTAGGGAATGGGGTGGCGCAGCCTCTCATGTCAGTCATCTTCGGCGACCTTGTTAACTCTTTCGGGTCCTCTGATACATCAAATGTGCTTAGGCAGGTTTCTAAGGTACTTAGTTTTATCAGATTGTAAAAGGTAAATGACTTTTCGCACTCCCCTTGTTCTCCCGCTGCACTCCTCCCTTCTTTTTATAGCCTTTGGATTGAATAATCAAACGAGAATCAATGGTCAGAAACAAGAAGAGGAGTGCGTAAGGAGAGAACGGGAGTGCGATAATCACTACCCTTGGAAACTTTTGTTTTGGTGATGTACAAAAAATATTGCAGGAAGAACATGAACCTAAACAGAATGTAAGTTTTGTGATTTTTCAGGTGTCCTTGAACTTTGTATACTTGGCAATTGGTACAGGCATTGCTTCTTTTCTGCGTAAGTACTGCAACTTATTGTCATTTATTGGTCGGAATTTTATGAATTTGGAAATTGTGAGCTCAATAATCTGTATAGTTCATGTCAAGTGATCATGTGCTGGCTCCGGATATGGATCTTTAGAAAGGGTTTGCTTCGATCTCGATTTAGAGCTTAGGTTTTACTCGTTGGATTCGAATAAATTTTCAACACATTGCAGAGGTTTCCTGTTGGATGGTGACCGGAGAAAGACAGGCCATTCGCATTCGAGGGCTGTACTTAGCAACAATACTGAGGCAGGACATTGCCTTCTTTGACACCGAAACTACTACGGGAGAAGTCGTTGGGAGGATGTCTGGAGACACTATTCTCATTCAAGATGCCATGGGTGAAAAGGTATGGAATCGCTCTCCCTGTAGTTTAGATTATATTAGAAGATCATTTAGTTCCATAACATAGTCTAAACCTATCCTTTTCTGAACAATCATGACAGGTGGGGAAGTTCATACAACTCGTTTCAACGTTTTTGGGTGGCTTTGTGATTGCATTCGTGAGAGGCTGGCTTCTTTCGCTTGTTTTGCTTGCGTGCCTTCCTGCTATAATCGTTGCTGGTGGAGTCATGGCAACTGTGATGTCGAAAATGTCAAGCCGCGGACAGATCGCTTATGCAGAAGCCGGCAATGTAGTGGAACAAACTGTTGGAGCCATTAGAACAGTAAGGCAAACGATATCTAATCTCAAAAACTTGATACAAATTTATATATTAACTAACAACTGTTCTGTTTTTAACTTTTGGCAAAGGTTGCATCTTTCACGGGGGAGAAGCAAGCAATGAAAGTAACAGCAAGCTTAAAATTGCATACAACTCTATGGTTCAAATAAGGCTGGCCTCCCAGGGATTGGGCCCGCGGTGTTCTTATGCTGATCGTCTATGGAACTCTTGGACTTGCCGTATGGTATGGTCGAATTGATTATTCAAAGAAAGGATACAACGGAGGACAAGTCATCAATATAATGTTTGCCATCATGACTGGAGGATCGTAAGTATAGCGCGCGCACTTTCAGCGGGTCAATTCAGCAATATTTGCAATACATTAATGCACTCTTAAGATTTTTGGATGTTTTGTTACCTACCAAATACATTTGATTATGTGATTTGTTGGACTAGGTCATTGGGCCAGGCATCCCCCATCTCTGAATGCATTTGCATCGGGGACGAAGCTGCTGCGTACAAATGTTTGAGACAATCAAACGAAAACCGAAAATTGATCCCTACGATACAAATGGGATCGTAATGGAAGACATAAGTGGTGAACTTGAACTCAAAGATGTTCACTTCAGGTATCCTGCTAGGCGAGAATGTGCAGATATTTTCCTGCTGGATTCTCATTGTGTGTGTTCCAAGTGGCACAATTACTGCTGGTTGGGCAGAGTATGGAAGTGGAAAGTCAACCGTATAAGCCTAGTAGAAAGATTTTATGATGATCAGACTTCGGCAAAGTACTTGTAGGCGAGTGTAGATTTGAAGAAGTTTAAGCTCAAAATGGATTGGAAGATAGGGCTTGTTAGCCAGGAGCTTTATTCTGTTTACAACTACTATAAAGGAGAATGTAGCATATGGAAGGAAAAATGCATCTCAAGAGGAGATTAAGAACTGCAATCGAAACTAGCTAATGCAGCGAAATTCATTGATAAACTTCCCAAGGTAGACGCTAAAATCTTTAGGCCTTTTCGGTTTAACTGCTTAAGTGTAAAGAGTGGTACTTGTAATGAAGATGTCTGCTTCTTCTTTGGGGAGCTTGACACAATGGTATTGGGGCGAGGCACGGAACACAGCTATCTGGCGGACAAAAGCAGCGCATTGCGGTGCAAGGAGCAATTCTGAAAAACCCGAGAATTCTTCTTCTTGATGAAGCAACCAGCGCGCTGGATGCTGAATCAGAACGTGTCTTCGTTTCAAGATGCGCTGTTGAAAGTTATGTCAAGCCGGACAACTGTGGTTGTAGCACATCGTTTGACAACTGTGTGGGAATGCCGAGGCATTATAGCTGTGGTGCATGAAGGGAAAATTGTGGAGAAAGGTGGGGACTAAACCAACATCTTTTAATGAAAAACACATTTGTTTGATTTATGCTAATTTACTCGTAAAGGAACTCATGAATTGTTAAAGATCAGAAGGAGCTTACTACTTGGCTGAGTTTCGCCTGCAAGAAGGAGCTAGTGTAGCAAAAAGAACCCTCTGGCTCGGATAAAACATATGCGGTCTTGAAGTTAGATAAAGGCATTGTCTGTTCACCACACAATTTAACTCAAGCCTCGGATGTTACTGTACCTGAGAGAAGCCATGAGAATGAAGACGGAGATAATTCAAAATTGGAAAGCTATGAAATGGAACCAGAAAACAGCGAGGGAAAGTGTCCCATCAAAAAGGTTAGCCTACCTGAATAAGCCAGAGTTTCCAGTTTTTGCTGCTTGGATCTGTTGCTGCAGCCATACACGGCATAGTTCAGCCTACACTTTCTCTACTACTTGCAACATCTATCAAAGATGTTTTATGAACCGGTGAACCAACAAAGAAAAGGATTCGAAGTTTTGGGCACTTTTGTTTGTGGGTTTGGGTTGCATTGTTCTGGTGGTGGCTTCAGTGGGAGACTTCTTATTCGGAGTAGCAGGTGGAAAACTCGTGCAGCGAATACGCTCTTAACTTTTGGGAAGCTTGTGCACCAAGAAATCAGTTGGTTTGATGATCCTGCAAATTCAAGGTAAAGGAATTTTGAGATGTTCTTAAGAAATCAGATATAAACTTTTTAACTAAAAGTTTTCACGATTTGCAGTGGTGCAGTTGGCGCGGGTTGTCTTCGGATGCTTCAGCTAGTGAGGAGTCTTGTTGGTGATTCTTTGGCCCTCATTGCCCAGAAACACCTTAACAGCAGCCATTGCAGGGCTAGTCATAGCATTCACAACTAACTGGATACTGGCATTTTGTTATTCTAGCTGTGTCTCGTGGTGATCATGAAGTACCTCCAGAGCAAAATTCCTCGAAGGCTTCAGTGCCGATTCCAAAGGTCAATATCGTCACCTTGGGCATTTCTATGTTTCCTGAGCGAAACGGCATTGAACGTACTACTTGATGTGTTGAAGTTATGCAGGTTATGTACAGCCAGTCAAGTGGCGAATGATGCAATTGGCAGCATCAGAGACTGTTGCGTCGTTTTGTCAGAGAGAGGGTGGATGGAGATGCGCGAAGAAGTGTGAAGGCGCCGATGACAAAGGCCTGGTACAGGACTAGTAGTGGCGCAGGTTTTGGTTTTCGTTCTTAACGGTGTACTACTGCAATGGCATTTCATGTTCTACATTGGAGCTATTCTTGTGAACCATGGGAAAGCAGCATTTGAAGAAGTATTTAGGTGAGATTTTCGTCTGTTTGCTGTTTTGACATCATTCATGAGTTCTTTTCTTCTGATTCTAACCGATGTTTACTTGCGCTACAGGTTTTCTTTGCCCTAGTTATTTCGGCAATGAGTGTATGTCGGAAACTAGTGCCATGGCTCCTGAATCCAACAAAGCCAGGGATTCTGCAGCTTCAATATTTGAGAAATTCTCGACAGCGCGAGCCGGCAATTGATTCAAGCAGCAATGAGGGCTTGACGCTGTCGAATATAACCCGGCGATATTGAGGTTGAACACGTCAGTTTTAAATATCCATCACGCCTAGATGCTCAAATTTTCAGCGACTTGTGTTTGAGCATCCCTGCTGGAAGGTAATTTCCTCCTCCGGTACCCTATGCATCGATTTTGCCAAACGTTTGATCTATTTGCTTACCTTAAAATTCTGTGCAGACAGTTGCTTTGGTTGGAGAGAGAGTGGAAGTGGAAAGTCGACAGTAATCCAGCCTCATCGAGAGATTTTTACGATCCTGATTCAGGTCGTATACTACTAGATGGTGTCGAAATCAAACAGTTCGGGCTAGGCTGAAACTCAGGCAGCAGATGGGGCTGGTTGGTCAAGAACCGGTTCTCTTCAACGAGACCATCCGTACGAACATAACATGGCAAGCAGGGGAGAAGTTACTGAGAAGAGATCATAGCGGCAACCAAAGCCGCAAATGCACATGGTTTCATCTCTGCATTGCCTCAAGGCTATATTACCTCTGTCGAGGAACGAGGGTGCAGTTATCGGGAGGGCAGAAGCAGCTTGAGTAGCCATTGCAAGGGCTATACTGAAGAACCCGAGAATCCTCCTACTTGATGATGAAGCGACAAGTGCACTAGATGCAGGGTCCGAGAGGGTGGTTCAAGACGCCTTAGACAAGGTTATGGCAGACAGGACGAACCGTTGTCGTTGCTCATCGTCTTACCACCATCAAAGAGCGCCGACATAATTGCAGTGGTGAAGAATGGCGTGGTGGCCGAGAAGGAAGCCACGAGTTTCTTATGAAGATCGGCGATGGTGCTTATGCATCGTGGTGGCACTTCCACACAAGTTCAATGTGAGAAAGGAAGATAAAGGTTGCTCAAGTCTTTCTGGTTTTTAGCAGTATCAGTTGAAATTTTTAAATGATGATTAATAAACAACGCGAATCAATTAAATTACTTTATTTATGTAGCATTCCTTCAAGAAAATGCATTCTGTCTGGAAAATTTGCACGAGCAATATGCACACGCATGTCCTGACTACATCGTAAGGACGACGCCAAACGAGCGCACGAGAAAAGCAAAACATCATGACTGGACAATCTTTTGTTATTTTTGTACATGATGAGAGAGTCGTAAAAGGAAACTAACTACCAGATGAATTGTTGGGAGGCTCAGTAATCTTCACCGCAGGGTCGCTGGATGGAATCCGCAGCGTTTCTCCACACCGGCTGTCGGAAACCATCCTCCTTTACCTGTGCACTCTCCTTCTGACCGTCCTCCTTTATCTTAGGCACATTAAATTCAAACAAACAAAAAACCTCCGAGAATTGAGCATCTGAACAAATTCCCGAAATGTCGAACTAATATGCAAGTCTGTTGGTGAACATTTTAAACATGGTCGGCCACTGACAAGCTTAGTTCCTTCTCCGATGCAGCACTGAAAGAATGCGTTGCCTGAAAGAGTAGAGAAAGAAGTTCAGATTCTTGGAGGTTATGAAATATGGTGTCGGGGACTCGAGAGGGCCCTTTCAAAAAGTTTAAAACAGCCACTCTCAGATGATAACTGATACGTCTTTTCTCCTTCAACCTTAACAATGCTAAGCTTAATAACTGCAGAATCTTTCTACACCCAGAACTGCCCATGTTTGCTTTTAATTCTTTCATCTTTGCTTCCGCTGCCTGCAGCTTTGCAACATTGTCAGGATTTGGGAGTTCTCTTACTCAGGCTTGTCTTCTGGAAACTTCTACCACCTGCTGTTTTCTTTTGATATATTGTTGTTTAAAAAAAAAAGAAGAAAGAAGATGACGAAGCATTTTCCAACACCAAAAGAAGATTTTCAAGAAGAAAATCAAAGGATTCTAGAAACTAACACTGCAGTTTATTAGTTTCCAGATTTTTGTATTATAAAACCATAAGATAATTAAAGAGACACCTTCGTATTCAAGTCAATGTCTGCAAGAGTCCAAGTCATAGTCTAGTCAACTTGTACAGCTGTGATCTAGTTGTAACAATTGTCTAACTAATTGTATTTTTAGTTTTTGATTAGTTAACCTGTTTGATTGCTAATCCTTATTAGGAAAGTGTATAAAAAGCTTTTCTGTATCATCATTCATTAATTTTGAGAAATATAAACCATTATTCTTTACAATAATAATGGAGGTTTTGCTGAATAATATATGAAGAAGGAGTGAATATTGATCTAAAATCTTTAATAAAATCAACCTCTATTTTTAGAAGTTGATCGATGTCCCTCTTCAATGGGTAGTACCCATTCGGTACAATCAGTCACAACTCTTCAATGAAGAGTTGTTACTCTACAAATACAAATGGTGGCTGCTGCCACATAAACCCCTAAACATCTTATCTTTCAATCCTAATTCAACCAATTACTTTATATTATGAAAATGCTTTACAACAATCCATCACCATTTTCAAAAATATAAAGTAGCATATTTGTTTATGCATATATAAGTATAGAAAACATTTTTGAGAATTCCTTGAGCATGAGTCTTGGAAACCATAGTGCATAAACTAAAGTGTCTTGTGGACTTAAACCTTATCTTAGTGAGTACACATCAAAGTTAAGTCAAGATGGCGAGATGAATTATACTTTGAACTTGTGATTTTATGCGACTTAACCAAGCACATATCACACACTAGCTTTCAACTTCTTTCAAAATAATGTTCACCGACACGTTTATTGGCCCCTTGTGTCTATATCACGTTTCTTTGAGTGCTCTAGAGACTAGCTCGAGTCTCTAGGAGGCGGCACCACCTCACATGGTAAGCATGTAGTACCTGCAACTATAGTATTTTGTGTGAGGATGTGAAAGTAAAGAGTCCCACATCGGTCCACATCGGTAAAGGAAATCTTGTGAGACTTGCCAAGGGTTGGACTGCACTTATATTGCCCGGTGGTTTTATGATGAAACCTCCTTTATCTTCATGGTATCGGGGAACATGTTGGTCCACATGCGAAGCCTAATGGCCACACGTGCTCACGTGTTTGGCTTGAAATTTTCACGCGTGAGGCGTGTGAGGATGTGAAGAGTAAAAAAGGAGTCTCACATCATGAAAGGAGAAACCTTACAAGGGCATATAAGAGGATTTGAACTATTCTCCATATTGCCAATTAATTTTATGGTGAAACCTCTCAACTTTCTTCAATTTTCAATTATGCTTATTAAGAGTCATTGCTAAACCTCCTCATATATTATAGGTACCAAGCACTATTACCTTGAATGGAAACTATTCATAGAAGTTTTTAGATTATATAAAAATCACTTAGTGTTTGCAATCACATTCATATGATGTCCTTTACTCATTGAGATTTTAGGACTTGATGTTTTTCAAGCGTTGAATTGAGTTTTCGTCATTGGTGATTATAAAAATGCATAAATCCCATCCCATGATCCACATCAAACCTTTGTAAGTTCCAACAGTTTTTCTTCAAAAGTCAATAATATGTTAAACCATATGTTCACTTCCCTTGCCATTATTATCTTGGCAATAAATTCTTCATAGTCCAACTATCTAAGAAAATTTATTATCCTCCATGGATCCGTCTAAAACCATGACTTGAGATTATATCAATCAAGGTTCTAAAGACGTTAGCGCTAGTCGGGCGGCGGCCAACGAGGGCCTAGAGCCTAGGCGCCTAGGCGCAGGGAACCTGGCGGGCCTAGGCGGACTAGGCGCGGATTTAAGTAAATTTATTAATATCATATAAATAAGTGTCTATTTACACTTTAAAAAAAATAAAAAACTATACTTATATCAAGATTTTGGAGAATAAATGCAAAATAGAAAATATATAAATTTATAAAGCACTACAATTTGCGAAAAAATAAAACATGGGGAAAAAGTTAAGCATATAATGAGTGTTATTGGATGAAACATTTATTATCCAACAAGTCTACAATTATTAAACACATAAAATGCAAAAACGGAATGATATATAATAAGATACTTGCAAAGTTGCCAAGCCTAGGCCTCAATCTCTTCTTCTCCATTTCCTTCCAAGACTCCCTCCCAGGTATCGGACTCAAGGCGAAATTCCTCATCACCTCCCTCTCATGCAGTGTCCTCATCAGGAAAATTTGAGAATTAGGGATTTTGGAATTTCTAATTTGAGAACTTCAATTTAAGCATGAATTAAAAAAAAAAAAAAAAAAAAGCGGCCAGCCTAGGACACTTGCTAGCCATACAACTTAGCGTGCAGATTTTAGAGACGATTGCCATAAAATCTCCTCGGTTCCCATCCGCCTGGCGCCCTGGCGCCGCCTGGGGCCGATTTTCAAGAGACAGTGATATCAATCTCACATCTCTATTTTGACAACTACAAAAAACTCACATCTCTTATCATATGTCATTACTCACTATGATCACTCATGAGTAGATTCACAATCCATAATCAAATATAGACATCTTAAGCACCATGCTTATAAAAAATCATCTGATGAACATTACTTGCAACGTAGAATTTTTTGCATTTCCAATGTTCGTTAAAACTACTAGCTTAATATCCCATTAACTAGCGTATAATGGTTAAACTTATTTTAACCAATTTCATTAGGACGCTACTTGTACTATGCAAATTACTTGTGCTAAGATCACATTAGCCTTACTTTCATTTGAGAATTAAGACACCTCATGTAGGGGTGGGTTCGGTTCTGTCGATTCTTTATTTTTGTCAAAATTAAAGCCGAACTGAAATTATTGTTCGGTTCGATTTTTTTAGTTCGAGTTGACTTATGTTCGGTTTTCCCAGTTCGGTTCCATTTTCCCTTTCTTTTTATTTACAAAACCTGAAGATTGGTTTTATCTGGAAATGGGTCCTTTGCAAAAATCAACTGCAAGGCGTGATGGCAGCAAATCAATTTGAAAATTGTCCTTTGGAAAATCCAACTGCAAAGGGTCATGATTATATTGTAAAAAAACCTCTATAAAGTTATAAAGTTGGGACTAAATTAATTTTTATAACTTTAGGGGGGAGGAGGTTATTACTTAATAGAGGTATAGTTAAAAATATTATATATTGACTTATTTATTCTTTATAGATGTTGTATTTCTAAATAAGTTCCTTGGGCGCATCAAGTATTTCATTTCTTGCACATATGTACCCTTGACTCAAAAAAAACGTGGTATCAGCTAAAAACTAAAAGCATTGTCTAGAAACAAGCTTTAGAAAAATATTTTTAGTTCATCTTAAACTTTATTTGTGATATTACATATTTTGTCTTTCGGTGACAATTATTACTATGTGGAGGCGTATTTCCTTAACATAGATAAAAGAAAATTATAAGCATTAGATGTGGAGTTTATTCTTATCATGCTTGATTAGAGTTGGGACCAAGAAGCTTTATAATAGGTTATTTCTTTATAGATACTTTAGAAGGTTTTACGTATATCGAATTTCAATCTCAAATCATCAACACCAAAACCTCAGGAATTCAATGACAAATAAATCCAGCTGCAAATCCAACTGCAAAACATACAAGAAAAAAAAAATTGGAGAATGAGGAAACAACCCACCTGATGGTGGCGAAGAAAATGCTGAGGACAATAGTGGCGTGATGGAGGAAACAACCAACCTGACTGTGTTAACCAATTGATGTGACATGCACCAGTATTTATCATTGGCGTGATGGAGAATTGGATCTTCAGAGTTTGAATCCGGATCTGAAAACCTCTTTCAGGTCGTCGACGCAGTTGGTGATATTGATACTGAGACGGGATTGCATGTCGTTTACATGTTGCAATAGTACTTGTCATCAGGTGCATTATCAAACACTTATGTCTCCATCCAACTACGTTAATATATACATTCATTAATGCATGTCATGCCAGCTAGTGGTCCAAAATATAGTCAAAGGAAAGAAGGAATTTATTCGACCGGATACTGATATTGATACTGAGACAGGATTTTTTTGGTCCTCGGAGTATTTGAGGCTATGCGGGTGTTACATAAGAGTTAAATTTTTATTTACAAAATTATAAAAATCAAGATTTGCTTGTTAAAATAATCGAATGCGAATAATGTAGAGCACCCCAAGATTTTTGTACTAGGATAAGTAGTGACTATTTGTTGAAAACCTACCAACTACAGTACGACACGATACATTGACCTACAGTTGTTATATCCATCCACCATTCCGACTTCCAAGACAGAAAGATACCAACCATACACACCGCGTAGTTTTTGGTCTACTTACAATATCTATCAAAGTATTTTATGAACCAGTGAACTAAAGCTGGGCATTTTATGGGTCTACCAAACCTGATCAATTCACTTGATATGGGTTGGGTTGGGTTAGTTGTAGTTTTAAATATTTTCTTGGGTGGTAATGAGTTCGAGCAAATTCTAATCCGAACCTATTGGAGTTGTAGAAACGAGTTGAAATCTAATCCAACCAACCCACCAAATACCACTCTGATGAACCAACAGCAGAAAGGATTCGAAGTTTTAGGCACTTGTGTTTGTGGGTTTGGGTTGCATTGTTCTGGTGGTGGCTTCAGCAAAAAGAATTTTTATTCGGAGTGACAGGTGAAAACTCGAGCACCGAATACGCTCCTTGACATTTGGGAAGCTTGTGCACCGAAATCGGAATTGATTTGATGATCCTATACTTTTTAACTCTTTAAGAAGTTTTGGCGATTTGTAGCGGCCTAATGATGAAGCTAGAAAGGATAAGTAGTTGGTAGTTGTTGAAAATATCTGTCGGTCGGAGATTTGACGTCTGCAAGTCGTCGTCTATTAAATCATCAATGATAATTGATTTCTATATACCATAATAATTGAGTTGCAGATTTGAATCGTTGTGAGTGACAAAAAATATATCAAAAAATGTTAGCCATGCAATAATAAATAGGGAGTTTTGACCCGAACGTTTCCTACTTCAAGTTCCAGAAGAAGATCTCGCTCTTGTTCTCCAGTCGGAAGACAGATTTTCCGTCCATTTGTATCGCCGGAGGCAGAGCGACGGAAAGAGAGAGAGATCATAGATGGAGTTCTCTACAGGAGGAGGAGCGACCGCTCTTGGAAGACCGACGTAGTACTCTCTCTCTCTCTCTCTCTCTCTCTCTCTCTCTCTCTCACAACTTGCTAGTGCGTCTTGCACTTACGAAAATCAACCCAACACCGAAAGAAACTAGCACTGCACTTTATTAGCTTCCGGATTTTGTATTATAACACTACAAGATAATAATGGAGGTTTAGCTTGAATGATATATGAAGAGAAAGAGTGAATATAATTCCAAAATCTGCCTCTATTTGTACCAGTGGATGTCCCTCTTCAATCGATTACTTTATACTATGAAAATATTTCTAACAGAGCGAAGCTGAGGTGCAAGAGGGAGGTGCGAAAACGGAGGAACAAACCCAAAGGGTAGCATTCTACAAGCTGTTCAAGTTTGCAGATAGGCTGGACTTGGTGTTAATGGTAGTAGGGACTATAGGCGCCATAGCGAATGGGGTGTCGCAGCCTCTCATGTCAGTCATCTTCGGCGACCTTGTTAACTCTTTCGGGTCCTCTGATACATCAAATGTGCTTAGGCAGGTTTCTAAGGTACTTATTTTTTCAACAGAGTAATCAAGTTACTGAAGACAATAGTTATGATAGTAAAATAAAACAGTCAAAGGTTAGTTAGGAAAGTTACCGTTGTATTTCTAGTTTTTACTATATTTTTATCAGATTGTAAAAGGTAAGTAATGTTTGCACTCCCCTTTTCTCCTGCTGCACTCCTTCCTTTTTTTTATAGCCTTTGGATTGAATAATTTAAAGAGAATCAATAGACAAAAACAAGAAGAGGAGTGCATAAGGAGAAAACGGGAGTACGAACAATCACTACCCTCGGAAAATTTTGTTTTGATGATGTACAAAAAGTGGTGCTGGAAGAATATGAACCTAAACAGAATGTAAGTTTCGTGATTATTTTTCAGGTGTCCTTGAACTTTGTATACTTGGCAATTGGTACAGGCATTGCTTCATTTCTGCGTAAGTGTAACTTATCATTTTGCTTTCTTTTATGCATTATTGCATTAATTTTGATTTATTGGTTGGAATTTTATGAATTTGGAAATTTTGAGTTCATGTAAAAGTGATCATGTACTGGCTCTGGATATGGATCTTTAGAAAGGGTTTTGCTTCGATCTCGATTTAGCACTTAGGCTTTCGAATAAATTTCAACACGTTGCAGAGGTTTCCTGTTGGATGGTGACCGGAGAAAGACAGGCCATTCGCATTCGAGGGCTGTACTTAGCAACAATTCTGAGGCAGGACATTGCCTTCTTTGACACTGAAACTACTACGGGAGAAGTCGTTGGGAGGATGTCTGGAGACACTATTCTCATTCAAGAGGCCATGGGTGAAAAGGTATGGAATCGCCCTCCCGTAGTTTAGATTAAATTAGAAATTGTTTAGTTCCATTACATAGTTTTGTTGGAAAATAGGATCTCACATCGGGCATATAACAAAAATATATACAATTAATATATGGAAGTTTCCACCATTAATATCATCCAGACCTTTTGTGATAAAAACCCAATACCTTGTAATAGGTGGTTATGCTTATCAAGTTTAAACCTATACTTCTATGAATAATCATGACAGGTGGGGAAGTTCATACAACTCGTTTCAACGTTTTTGGGTGGCTTTGTGATTGCATTCGTGAGAGGCTGGCTTCTTTCGCTTGTTTTGCTTGCGTGCCTTCCTGCTATAATCGTTGCTGGTGGAGTCATGGCAACTGTGATGTCGAAAATGTCAAGCCGCGGACAGATCGCTTATGCAGAAGCCGGCAATGTAGTGGAACAAACAGTTGGAGCCATTAGAACAGTAAGGCAAACGGTATCTAATCTCAAAAACTTGATACAAATTTATATATTAACTAAGAACTGTTCTGTTTTTAACTTTTGGCAAAGGTTGCATCTTTCACGGGGGAGAAGCAAGCAATAGAGAAGTACAACAGCAAGCTTAAAATTGCATACAACTCTATGGTTCAAATAGGGCTGGCCTCAGGGATCGGACGCGGTGTTCTTATGATAATCGTCTATGGAACTCTTGCACTTGCCGTATGGTATGGATCCGAATTGATTATTAAAAATGGATACAACGGAGGACAAGTCATCAACATAATGTTTGCCATCATGACTGGAGGATCGTAAGTATATCGCACATTCAGCCGTTAAATTCAGCAAGATATATCATATATTTATGTACTCAATGAATTTTGGATGTCCTACGAAATACAATTGATTATGTGATTTATTGGACTAGGGCACTGGGCCAGGCAACCCCTTGTTTGAATGCATTTGCATCAGGGCAAGCTGCTGCATATAAAATGTTCGAGACAATCAAACGAAAACCAAAAATTGATCCCTACGATACTAACGGGATTGTATTAATGGAAGACATAAGAGGCGAAGTTGAACTCAAAGATGTGCACTTCAGGTATCCTGCTAGGCCTGATGTGCAGATATTTTCCGGACTCTCATTGTGTGTTCCAAGTGGCACAATTACTGCTTTGGTTGGGCAGAGTGGAAGTGGAAAGTCAACAGTTATAAGCCTTGTAGAGAGATTTTATGATCCAGATTCCGGCGAAGTACTTGTAGACGGTATAGATTTGAAGAAGTTTCAACTTAAATGGATAAGGGAGAAGATAGGGCTTGTTAGCCAGGAACCTATTCTGTTTGCAACTACTATAAAGGAGAACGTAGCATATGGAAAGGAAAATGCATCTCAAGAGGAGATTAGAACTGCACTCGAGCAAGCTAATGCAGCGAAATTCATTGATACACTTCCCAAGGTAAACCGAAATCTTTAGGCCTTTTTGGTTTTAACTTTTTCTTGCAGTCCATTATACCGGTATGTTTTAACATTCTTCTTGTCCAAAGAGTGGTTCTTGTAATAAAGATGGCTGCTTTTTTGTTGCAGGGGCTTGACACCATGGTAGGAGAGCACGGGACACAGATGTCTGGCGGACAAAAGCAGCGCATTGCAATTGCAAGAGCTATTCTGAAGAACCCAAGAATTCTTCTTCTCGATGAAGCAACCAGCGCGCTTGACGCTGAATCAGAACGTGTTGTTCAAGATGCACTAGTAAAAGTCATGTCCAATCGGACTACTTTGGTTGTAGCACATCGTTTGACAACTATTAGGAATGCAGACGTTATAGCTGTGGTGCATGAAGGGAAAATTGTGGAGAAAGGTAGTACGACTAAACCAGCAACATTTTTTAATGAAAATATCATTGTTTTGACCGGGTTTACGCTTGTAAAAATTCACTCGTAGGAACTCATGAGGAATTAATCAAAGATGAAGAAGGAGCTTACTCCCAGCTGGTTCGCCTGCAAGAAGGAGCTAGTGAAGTAGAAGGCGGTAGAGCCTCTTCCACAGATAAAACACATACCGGTATTGAGACAAATAAGGACATTGTCAGTTCATCACATAGCCCACACAAATTCACTCAAAGGTTGGATGTTCCTGCGACCGTGAGTGTTCTAAAAACTGAAATGGAACCTGAAAAGCGCACAGAAGTGTCCATCAAAAGGTTGGCCTACCTGAACAAGCCAGAGTTTCCTGTCTTGCTGCTTGGAGCTGTTGCTGCAGCCATACACGGCGTAGTTCAACCTACACTTGGTCTACTACTTGCAACATCTATCAAGATGTTTTATGAACCAGTGGACCAACAACGAAAGGATTCGAAGTTTTGGGCACTTGTGTTTGTGGGTTTGGGTTGCATTGTTCTGGTGGTGGCTTCAGTGCAGAACTTCTTATTCGGAGTGGCAGGTGGAAAACTCGTGCAGCGAATACGCTCCTTAACTTTTGGGAAGCTTGTGCACCAAGAAATCAGTTGGTTTGATGATCCCGCAAATTCGAGGTTTGTGAAAAAGAGTAATTTTGAGATGTTCTAAAATCTGAAACCTATATTTTTAACTCTAAATTTTGGCAATTTGTAGCGGTGCAATTGGAGCGAGGTTATCTTCGGATGCTTCAATCGTGAGGAGTCTTGTTGGTGATTCTTTGGCCCTCATTGCCCAAAACATAGTAACAGTCATTGCAGGGCTAGTCATAGCATTCACAGCTAATTGGATACTGGCATTTGTTATTCTGGCTGTGTCACCATTGGTGGTCATTCAAAATTACCTCCAGACGAAATTCCTCGAGGGCTTCAGTGCCGATGCCAAGGTCAGTATCGTCACCTTGTGCTACATTTCGTAAACGAAACTGCATTGAACATACTCATGATGTGTTGAAGCTATGCAGGTTATGTACGAAGAAGCCAGTCAAGTGGCGAATGATGCAATCGGCAGCATCAGAACTGTTGCGTCGTTCTGCGCTGAAGAGAAGGTGATGGAGACTTACCAGAAGAAGTGTGAGGCGCCAAAGACAAAAGGCCTGAAGCTAGGAGTGGTGAGCGGCGCAGGTTTTGGTTTTTCGTTCTTAACGGTGTACTGCACAATGGCATTCATGTTCTACATTGGAGCTATTCTTGTGAACCATGGGAAAGCAACATTTGAAGAAGTATTTCAGGTGAGATTTTCGTCTGTTTGTTTCTTCTCACATCGTTCATGAGTTCTTTTCTTCTGATTCTAACCGATGTTTACTTGCGCTACAGGTTTTCTTTGCCCTAGTTATTTCGGCAATGAGTGTATCGGAAACCAGTGCCATGGCTCCTGAATCCAACAAAGCCAGGGATTCTGCAGCTTCAATATTTGAAATTCTCGACAGAGAGCCGGCAATTGATTCAAGCAGCAATGAGGGCATGACGCTATCGACGATAACTGGTGATATTGAGGTTGAACACGTCAGTTTTAAATATCCGTCACGCCCGGATGCTCAAATTTTCAGAGACTTGTGTTTGAGCATCCCTGCTGGGAAGGTAATTTCCTCCTCCAGTACCCTATGTATCGATTTTGCCAAACGTTTGATCAATTTGCTTACCTTAACATTCTGTCCGCAGACAGTTGCTTTGGTTGGAGAGAGTGGAAGTGGAAAGTCGACAGTAATCAGCCTCATCGAGAGATTTTACGATCCTGATTCAGGTCGTATACTACTAGATGGTGTCGAAATCAAACAGTTCAGGCTAGGCTGGCTCAGGCAACAGATGGGGCTGGTTGGTCAAGAACCGGTTCTCTTCAACGAGACCATCCGTACGAACATAGCTTATGGCAAGCAGGGAGAAGTTACTGAGGAAGAGATCATAGCAGCAACCAAAGCCGCAAATGCACATGGTTTCATCTCTGCATTGCCTCAAGGCTATGACACCTCTGTCGGGGAACGAGGGGTGCAGTTATCGGGAGGGCAGAAGCAACGAGTAGCCATTGCAAGGGCTATACTGAAGAACCCGAGAATCCTCCTACTTGATGAAGCGACAAGTGCACTAGATGCAGAGTCCGAGAGGGTGGTTCAAGACGCCTTAGACAAGGTTATGGCAGACAGGACAACCGTTGTCGTTGCTCATCGTCTTACCACCATCAAAGGCGCCGACATAATTGCAGTGGTGAAGAATGGCGTGGTGGCCGAGAAGGGAAGCCACGAGTTTCTTATGAAGATCGGCGATGGTGCTTATGCATCATTGGTGGCACTTCACACAAGTTCAATGTGAGAAGGAAGATAAAGGTTGCTCAAGTCTTTCTTGTTTTTAGCAGTATCAGATGAATTGTTGGGGAGGCTCAGTAATCTTCACCACCGAGATCGCTGGATGGAATCCGCTGGCGTTTCTCCACACCGGCTGTCGGAAACCATCCTCCTTTACCTGTGCACTCTCCTTCTGACCGTCCTCCTTTATCTTAGGCACATTAAATTCAAACAAACAAAAAAAACCTCGAGAATTGAGCATCTGAACAAATTCCCGAAATGTCAACTAATATGTAAGTCTGTTGGTGAACATTTTAAACACTGGAGGAGATTACCTTTCGCACAACAACATGGTCGGCCACTGACAAGCTTAGTTCCTTCTCCGATGCAGCACTGAAAGAATGCGTTGCCTGAAAGAGTAGAAAGAAGTTCAGATTCTTGGAGGTTATGAAATATGGTGTCGGGGACTCGGGAGCCCTTTCAAGTTAAAACAGCCACTCTCAGATGATAACTGATACGTCTTTTCTCCTTCAACCTTAACAATGCTAAGCTTAATAACTGCAGAATCTTTCTACACCCAGAACTGCCCATGTTTGCTTTTAATTCTTTCATCTTTGCTTCCGCTGCCTGCAGCTTTGCAACATTGTCAGGATTTGGGAGTTCTCTTACTCGGGCTTGTCTTCTGGAAACTTCTACCACCTGCTGTTTTCTTTTGATATATTGTTGTTTAAAAAAAGAAGAAGAAGACGAAGCATTTTCCAACACCAAAAGAAGATTTCAAGAAAATCAAGGATTCTAGAAACTAACACTGCAGTTTATTAGTTTCCAGATTTTGTATTATAAAACCATAAGATAATTAAAGAGACACCTTCGTATTCAAGTCAATGTCTGCAAGAGTCCAAGTCATAGTCTAGTCAACTTGTACAGCTGTGATCTAGTTGTAACAATTGTCTAACTAATTGTATTTTTAGTTTTGATTAGTTAACCTGTTTAGTTGCTAATCCTTATTAGGAAAGTGTATAAAAGCTTTTCTGTATCATCATTCATTAATTTTGAGAAATATAAACCATTATTCTTTACAATAATAATGGAGGTTTTGCTTGAATAATATATGAAGAGAAAGAGTGAATATTGATTCTAAAATCTTTAATAAAATCAACCTCTATTTTTAGAAGTTGATGTCCCTCTTCAATGGGTAGTACCCATTCGGTACAATCAGTCACAACTCTTCAATGAAGAGTTGTTACTCTACACAAAAACAAATGGTGGCTGCTGCCACATAAACCCTAAACATCTTGTCTTTCAATCCCTAATTCAACCAATTACTTTATATTATGAAAGTATTTCTAACAATCCATCACCATTTTCAAAATATAAAGTATATTTGTTTATGCATATATAAGTATAGAAAACATTTTTTGAGAATTCCTTGAGCATGATCTTGGAAAACATAGTGCATAAACTAAAGTGTCTTGTGGACTTAAACCTTATCTTAGTGAGTACACATCAAAGTTAAGTCAAGATGGCGAAGTAGTTATACTTTGAACTTGTGATTTTATGCGACTTAACCAAACACATATCACACACTAGCTTTCAACTTCTTTCAAAATAATGTTCCGAGAAGCCGACATGTTTATTGGCCTTGTGTCTATATCCATTTTGCTGAGTGCTCTAGAGACTAGCTCAAGTCTCCTAGGAGGCGGCACCACCTCACATAGGTAAGCATGTAGTACCTCTGCAACTATAGTATTTTTGTGAGGATGTGAAAGTAAAAGAGTCCCACATCAGTCCACATCGGTAAAAAGAGAAATCTTGTAAGGACTTATAAGAGGTTGGACTACTCCCCATATTGCCAATTGGTTTTATGATGAAACCTCAACTATTTTCATGGTATCAGAACATGTTGGTCCACATGCGAAGCCTAATGGCCACACGTGCTCCACGTGTTTGGCTTGAAAATTTCCACGCGTGAGGGGGCGTGTGAGGATGTGAAGGTAAAAAAGTCTCACATCTATGAAAGGAGAAACCTTACAAGGGCATATAAGAGGTTGGACTATTCTCCATATTGCCAATTAATTTTATGGTGGAACCTCAACTTTCTTCAATTTTCAATTATGCTTATTAAGAGTCATTGCTAAACCTCCTCATATATTATAGGTACCAAGCACTATTACCTTGAATGAAACTATTCATAGAAGTTTTTAGATTATATAAAAATCACTTAGTGCTTGCAATCACATTCATGGGACTAGCTACAGTGCTCGTAAGCATTGAATGCTTACATTGATCTCACTCTCCATCCCCCCTTCTCTCCTCTCTCTTCCCTCTTTTTATCGGTGAGATCGGTGTGAGCATCCAATGCTTGCGAGCACCGTAGCCTACTCCCACATTCATATGATGTCCTTTACTCATTGAATTTTAGGACTTGATGTTTTTTTCAAGCGTTGAATTGAGTTTTCGTCATTAGTGATTATAAAAATGCACAAAATCCCATCCCATGATCCACATCAAACCTTTGTAAGTTCCAACAGTTTTTCTTCAAAAGTCAATAATATGTTAAACCATATGTTCACTTCCCTTGCCATTATTATCTTGGCAATAAATTCTTCATAGTCCAACTATCTAAGAAAATTTATTATCCTCCATGGATCCGTCTAAAACCATGACTTGGATTATATCAATCTCACATCTCTATTTTGACAACTACAAAAAAACTCACATCTCTTATCATATGTCATTACTCATTATGATCACTCATGAGTAGATTCACAATCCATAATCAAATATAGACATCTTAAGCACCATGCTTATAAAAAATCATCTGATGAACATTACTTGCAATGGAATTTTGCATTTCCAATGTTCGTTAAAACTACTAGCTTAATATCCCATTAACTAGCGTATAATGGTTAAACTTGGTTTTAACCAATTTCATTTAGCACGCTACTTGTACTATGCAAATTTACTTGTGCTAAGATCACATTAGCCTTACTTTCATTTGAGAATTAAGACACCTCATGTAGGGGTGGGTTCAGTTCTAATCGATTCTTTATTTTGTCAAAATTAAAAACCGAACTGAAATTATTGTTCGGTTCAATTTTTTTTAGTTCGAGTTGACTTATGTTCGGTTTTCCCAGTTCGGTTCCATTTTTCCCTTTCTTTTATTTACAAAACCTGAAGATTGGTTTTATCTGGAAATGGGTCCTTTGCAAAATCCAACTGCAAAGGCGTGATGGAAACCAAATCCAATCTGAAAATTGGTCCTTTGGAAAATCCAACTGCAAAGGGTCATGATTATACTGTAAAACCTCTATAAAGTTATAAAGTTGGGACTAAATTAATTTTATAACTTTAGAGAGGTTATTACTTAATAGAGGTATAATTAAAAAATATTATATATTGACTTATTTATCCTTTATGAATGTTGTATTTCCTAAATAGGATTCCTTGGGCGCATCAAGTATTTTATTTCTTGCACATATGTACCCGCAGCTCAAAGACGTGGTATTAACTCTAAAAACTAAAACATTGTCCCAAACAACTTTAGAAAAATATTTTAGTTCATCTTAAACTTTTATTTGTGATATTACATATTTTGTACTCATTGACAATTATTACTATGTGGAGGCGTATTTCCTTAACATAAGATAAAGAAAATTATAACTTATTACAATGTGGAGTTTATTCATATACATAACTGGTCCCAAGTTGGGACCAAAACTTTTTATAACTAGGTTATTCCTTTATAGATACTTTAGAAAGGTTTTACTGTATATCGAATTTCAATCTCAAATCATCAACACCAAAACCTCAATTCAATGACAAATAAATCCAGCTGCAAAACCTGCAAATCCAACTGCAAAACATACAAGAAAAAAAATTGGAGAATGAGGAAACAACCCACCTGATGGTGGCGAAAATGCTGAGGACAATAGTGGCGTGATGGAGGAAACAACCAACCTGACTGTGTTAACCAATTGATGTGACATGCACCAGTATTTATCATTGGCGTGATGGAGAATTGGATCTTCAGAGTTTGAATCCGGATCTGAAAACCTCTTTCAGGTCGTCGACGCAGTTGGTGATATTGATTCTGAGACGGGATTGCATGTCGTTTACATGTTGCAATACTACTTGTCATCAGGTGCATTATCAAACACTTATGTCTCCATCCAACTACGTTAATATATACATTCATTAATGCATGTCATGCCAGCTAGTGGTCCAAAATATAGTCAAAGGAAAGAAGATTTGGTTCGACCGGATACTGATATTGATACTGAGACGGGATTTTTTTGGTCCTCCGGAGTATTTGGTATACCGGGTGTTATAACAGTTAAATTTTTATTTAAAATTATAAAAATCAAGATTTAACTGTTAAAATAATCAGAGTACGAATAATGTAGAGCACCCCAAGATTTTTTGTACTAGGATAAGTAGTGACTATTTGTTGAAAACCTACCAACTACCCAGTACGACATGATACATTGACCTACAGTTGTTATATCCATCCACCATTCCGACTTCCAAGTTCCAAGACAGAAGATACCAACCATACACCGTGTAGTTTGGTCTACTACTTGCAATATCTATCAAGGTATTTTATGAACCAGTGAACTAAAGCTGGGCATTATGGGTCTACCAACTAACCTGATCAATTCACTTGATATGGGTTGGGTTGGGTTGGATTGGATTTTAAATATTTTCTTGGGTGGTAATGAGTTCGAACAATTCTAACCCAAACCTATTGAGTTGACCAACAGGTTGAAATCTAATCCAACTAACCCACCTAATGCCCACCCCTACAGTGAACCAACAACGAAAGGATTCGAAGTTTTAGGCACTTGTGTTTGTGGGTTTGGGTTGCATTGTTCTGGTGGTGGCTGCAGCAAAGAATTTTTTATTCGGAGTGACAGGTGAAAAACTCGAGCACCGAATACGCTCCTTGACATTTGGGAAGCTTGTGCACCAAGAAATCAGTTGATTTGATGATCCTATACTTTTTAACTCTTTAAGTTTTGGCGATTTGTAGCGGCCTAGTCAAACTGGGATAAGTAGTTGGTGGTTGTTGAAAAATATCTGTCGGTCGGAGATTTGACGTCTGCAAGTCGTCGTCTATTAAATCATCAATGATAATTGATTTCTATATACCATAATAATTGAGTTGCAGATTTGAATCATTTGATAATTGACAAAAAATATCAAAAAATGTTAGCCATGCAATAATAAATAGGGAGTTTTGACCCCGAACGTTCCTACTTCCAAGTTCCAAGAAAGAAGATCTCGCTCTTGTTCTCAGTCGGAAGACAGATTTTCCGTCCATTTGTATCGCACTCGGAGAGGAGGCAGAGCGACGGAAAGAGAGAGATCATAGATGGGTTCTCTACAGGAGGAGGAGCGACCGCTCTTGGAAGACCGACGTAGTATTCAGGTCCCACCTCTCTCTCTCTCTCTCTCTCTCTCTCTCTCTCTCTCTCTCACAACTTGCTAGTGCGTCTTGCACTTACGAAAATCAACCCAACACCGAAAGAAACTAGCACTGCACTTTATTAGCTTCCGGATTTTGTATTATAACACTACAAGATAATAATGGAGGTTTAGCTTGAATGATATATGAAGAGAAAGAGTGAATATAATTCCAAAATCTGCCTCTATTTGTACCAGTGGATGTCCCTCTTCAATCGATTACTTTATACTATGAAAATATTTCTAACAGAGCGAAGCTGAGGTGCAAGAGGGAGGTGCGAAAACGGAGGAACAAACCCAAAGGGTAGCATTCTACAAGCTGTTCAAGTTTGCAGATAGGCTGGACTTGGTGTTAATGGTAGTAGGGACTATAGGCGCCATAGCGAATGGGGTGTCGCAGCCTCTCATGTCAGTCATCTTCGGCGACCTTGTTAACTCTTTCGGGTCCTCTGATACATCAAATGTGCTTAGGCAGGTTTCTAAGGTACTTATTTTTTCAACAGAGTAATCAAGTTACTGAAGACAATAGTTATGATAGTAAAATAAAACAGTCAAAGGTTAGTTAGGAAAGTTACCGTTGTATTTCTAGTTTTTACTATATTTTTATCAGATTGTAAAAGGTAAGTAATGTTTGCACTCCCCTTTTCTCCTGCTGCACTCCTTCCTTTTTTTTATAGCCTTTGGATTGAATAATTTAAAGAGAATCAATAGACAAAAACAAGAAGAGGAGTGCATAAGGAGAAAACGGGAGTACGAACAATCACTACCCTCGGAAAATTTTGTTTTGATGATGTACAAAAAGTGGTGCTGGAAGAATATGAACCTAAACAGAATGTAAGTTTCGTGATTATTTTTCAGGTGTCCTTGAACTTTGTATACTTGGCAATTGGTACAGGCATTGCTTCATTTCTGCGTAAGTGTAACTTATCATTTTGCTTTCTTTTATGCATTATTGCATTAATTTTGATTTATTGGTTGGAATTTTATGAATTTGGAAATTTTGAGTTCATGTAAAAGTGATCATGTACTGGCTCTGGATATGGATCTTTAGAAAGGGTTTTGCTTCGATCTCGATTTAGCACTTAGGCTTTCGAATAAATTTCAACACGTTGCAGAGGTTTCCTGTTGGATGGTGACCGGAGAAAGACAGGCCATTCGCATTCGAGGGCTGTACTTAGCAACAATTCTGAGGCAGGACATTGCCTTCTTTGACACTGAAACTACTACGGGAGAAGTCGTTGGGAGGATGTCTGGAGACACTATTCTCATTCAAGAGGCCATGGGTGAAAAGGTATGGAATCGCCCTCCCGTAGTTTAGATTAAATTAGAAATTGTTTAGTTCCATTACATAGTTTTGTTGGAAAATAGGATCTCACATCGGGCATATAACAAAAATATATACAATTAATATATGGAAGTTTCCACCATTAATATCATCCAGACCTTTTGTGATAAAAACCCAATACCTTGTAATAGGTGGTTATGCTTATCAAGTTTAAACCTATACTTCTATGAATAATCATGACAGGTGGGGAAGTTCATACAACTCGTTTCAACGTTTTTGGGTGGCTTTGTGATTGCATTCGTGAGAGGCTGGCTTCTTTCGCTTGTTTTGCTTGCGTGCCTTCCTGCTATAATCGTTGCTGGTGGAGTCATGGCAACTGTGATGTCGAAAATGTCAAGCCGCGGACAGATCGCTTATGCAGAAGCCGGCAATGTAGTGGAACAAACAGTTGGAGCCATTAGAACAGTAAGGCAAACGGTATCTAATCTCAAAAACTTGATACAAATTTATATATTAACTAAGAACTGTTCTGTTTTTAACTTTTGGCAAAGGTTGCATCTTTCACGGGGGAGAAGCAAGCAATAGAGAAGTACAACAGCAAGCTTAAAATTGCATACAACTCTATGGTTCAAATAGGGCTGGCCTCAGGGATCGGACGCGGTGTTCTTATGATAATCGTCTATGGAACTCTTGCACTTGCCGTATGGTATGGATCCGAATTGATTATTAAAAATGGATACAACGGAGGACAAGTCATCAACATAATGTTTGCCATCATGACTGGAGGATCGTAAGTATATCGCACATTCAGCCGTTAAATTCAGCAAGATATATCATATATTTATGTACTCAATGAATTTTGGATGTCCTACGAAATACAATTGATTATGTGATTTATTGGACTAGGGCACTGGGCCAGGCAACCCCTTGTTTGAATGCATTTGCATCAGGGCAAGCTGCTGCATATAAAATGTTCGAGACAATCAAACGAAAACCAAAAATTGATCCCTACGATACTAACGGGATTGTATTAATGGAAGACATAAGAGGCGAAGTTGAACTCAAAGATGTGCACTTCAGGTATCCTGCTAGGCCTGATGTGCAGATATTTTCCGGACTCTCATTGTGTGTTCCAAGTGGCACAATTACTGCTTTGGTTGGGCAGAGTGGAAGTGGAAAGTCAACAGTTATAAGCCTTGTAGAGAGATTTTATGATCCAGATTCCGGCGAAGTACTTGTAGACGGTATAGATTTGAAGAAGTTTCAACTTAAATGGATAAGGGAGAAGATAGGGCTTGTTAGCCAGGAACCTATTCTGTTTGCAACTACTATAAAGGAGAAGTAGCATATGGAAAGGAAAATGCATCTCAAGAGGAGATTAGAACTGCAATCGAGCTAGCTAATGCAGCGAAATTCATTGATAAACTTCCCAAGGTAAACTAAAATCTTAGGCCTTTCCGCTTTAACTGCTTAAGTGTAAAGAGTGGTACTTGTAATGAAGATGTCTGCTTCTTCTTGCAGGGGCTTGACACAATGGTAGGTGAGCACGGAACACAGCTATTCAAGGGACAAAAGCAGCGCATTGCGATTGCAAGAGCAATTCTGAAAACCCGAGAATTCTTCTTCTTGATGAAGCAACCAGCGCGCTGGATGCTGAATCAGAACGCAGTGGTTCAAGATGCATTGAAAGTTATGTCAAACCGACAACTGTGGTTGTAGCACATCGCTTGACAACTATTAGGAATGCAGACATTATAGCTGTGGTGCATGAAGGGAAATTAGAGAAAGGTGGGACTAAACTAACATCTTTTAATGAAAACACATTTTGTTCCCGGATTTATGCTAATTTACTCGTAGGAACTCATGAGGAATTGATCAAAGATCAAGAAGGAGCTTACTCGCAGCTGGTTCGCCTGCAAGAAGGAGCTAGTGTAGCAAAAGAACCCTCTGGCTCGGATAAACATATGCCGGTCTTGAGTTAGATAAAGGCATTGTCTGTTCACCACACAATTTAACTCAAACCTCGGATGTTACTGTACCTGAGAGAAGCCATGAGAATGAAGACGGAGATAATTCAAAATTGGAAAGCTATGAAATGGAACCAGAAAAACGAGGAAAAGTGTCCATCAAAAGGTTAGCCTACCTGAATAAGCCAGAGTTTCCAGTTTTGCTGCTTGATCTGTTGCTGCAGCCATACACGGCATAGTTCAACCTACACTTTCTCTACTACCTTGCAACATCTATCAAGATGTTTTATGAACCGTGAACCAACAAAGAAAGGATTCGAAGTTTTGGGCACTTTTGTTTGTGGGGTTTGGGTTGCATTGTTCTGGTGGTGGCTTCAGTGCAGAACTTCTTATTCGGAGTAGCAGGTGGAAAACTCGCAAGGCGAATACGCTCCTTAACTTTGGGAAGCTTGTGCAAACCAAGAAATCAGTTGGTTTGATACATCCTAAATTCAAGGTAAGGGAAATTTTGAGATGTTCTTAAATCTGAATCCTAAACTTTTTTAACTAAAAGTTTTCACGATGGTGGGTGGTGCAGTTGGCGCGAGGTTATCTCTCTCGGATGCTTCAATAGTGAGGAGTCTTGTTGGTGATTCTTTGGCCCCCTCATTGCCCAAAACATAGCAACAGCCATTGCAGGGCTATCATAGCATTCTACAGCTAACTGGATACTGGCATTTGTTATTCTAGCTGTGTCACCATTGGTGATCATGCAAAATTACCTCCAGACAAATTCCTCGAAGGCTTTTAGTGCCGATTCCAAGGTCAATATCGTCACCTTGGGCATTTCTATGTTTCCTGAACGAACGCATTGAACGTACTAATGATGTGTTGAAGTTATGCAGGTTATGTACGAAGAAGCCAGTCATGGCGAATGATGCAATTGGCAGCATCAGAACTGCTGCGTCGTTTTGTGCAGAAGAGAGGGTGATGGAGATGTACCAGAAGAAGTGTGAGGTAGCCGATGACAAAAGGCCTGAGGCTAGGACTAGTAAGTGGCGCAGGTTTTGGTTTTTCGTTCTTAACGGTGTACTGCACAATGGCATTCATGTTCTTACATTGGAGCTATTCTTGTGAACCATGGGAAAGCAATATTTGAAGAAGTATTTAAGGTGAGATTTTCGTCTGTTTGCTGTTTTGACATCATTCATGAGTTCTTTTCTTCTGATTCTAACCGATGTTTACTTGCGCTACAGGTTTTCTTTGCCCTAGTTATTTTCGGCAATGAGTGTATCGAAACTAGTGCCATGGCTCCTGAATCCAACAAAGCCAGGGATTCTGCAGCTTCAATATTTTGAAATTCTCGACAGCGAGCCGGCAATTGATTCAAGCAGCAATGAGGGCTTGACGCTGTCAGATATAACCGCTATATTGAGGTTGAACACGTCAGTTTTAAATATCCATCACGCCTAGATGCTCAAATTTTCAGCGACTTGTGTTTGAGCATCCCTGCTGGGAAGGTAATTTCCTCCTCCAGTACCCTATGCATCGATTTTGCCAAACGTTTGATCTATTTGCTTACCTTAAAATTCTGTGCAGACAGTTGCTTTGGTTGGAGAGAGTGGAAGTGAAAGTCGACAGTAATCAGCCCTATCGAGAGATTTTACGATCCTGATTCAGGTCGTATACTACTAGATGGTGTCGAAATCAAACAGTTCAGGCTAGGCTGGTTCTAGGCAACAGATGGGGCTGGTTGGTCAAGAACCGGTTCTCTAACGAGACCATCCGTACGAACATAGCTTATGGCAAGCAGGGACAGTTACTGAGGAAGAGATCATAGCAGCAACCAAAGCCGCAAATGCACATGGTTTCATCTCTGCATTGCCTCTATGACACCCTGTCGGGGAACGAGGGGCAGTTATCGGGAGGGCAGAAGCAACGAGTAGCCATTGCAAGGGCTATACTGAAGAACCTGGAGAATCCTCCTACTTGATGAAGCGAAGTGCACTAGATGCAGAGTCCGAGAGGGTGGTTCAAGACGCCTTAGACAAGGTTATGGCAGACAGGACAACCGTTGTCGTTGCTCATCGTCTTACCACCATCAAAGGCGCCGACATAATTGCAGTGGTGAAGAATGTGCGGTGGCCGAGAAGGGAAGCCACGAGTTTCTTATGAAGACGTGGCGATGGTGCTTATGCATCATTGGTGGCATCACACAAGTTCAATGTGAGAAGGAAGATAAAGGTTGCTCAAGTCTTTCTGGTTTTTAGCAGTATCAGTTGAAATTTTTTAAAATGATGATTAATAAACAACGCGAATCAATTCAACTACTATTTATGTAGCATTCCTTCAAGAAAATGCATTCTGTCTGAAAATTTGCACGAAACAATATGCACACGCATGTCCTGACTACATCATGGGACGACGCCAAACGAGCGCACGAGAAACCAAAACATCATGACTGGACAATCTTTTGTTATTTTGTACATGATGAGAGTCGCAAAAGGAAACTAACTACCAGATGAATTGTTGGGGAGGCTCAGTAATCTCACCACCGAGATCGCTGGATGGAATCCGCTGGCGCTTTCCCACACACCGGCTGTCGGAAACCATCCTCCTTACCTGTGCACTCTCCTTCTGACCGTCCTCCTTTATCTTAGGCACATTAAATTCAAACAAACAAAACCTCGAGAATTGAGTATCTGAACAAATTCCCGAAATGTCAACTAATATGTAAGTCTGTTGGTGAACATTTTAAACATGGTCGGCCACTGACAAGCTTAGTTCCTTCTCCGATGCAGCACTGAAAGAATGCGTTGCCTGAAAGAGTAGAAAGAAGTTCAGATTCTTGAGGTTATGAAATATGGTGTCGGGGACTCGGGAGCCCTTTCAAGTTAAAACAGCCACTTCTCAGATGATAACTGATACGTCTTTTCCTTCAACCTTAACAATGCTAAGCTTAATAACTGCAGAATCTTTCTACACCCAGAACTGCCCATGTTTGCTTTTAATTCTTTTCTCATCTTTGCTTCCGTGCCTGCAGCTTTGGTAACATTGTCAGGATTTGGGAGTTCTCTTACTCGGGCTTTGTCTTTCTGAAACTTCTACCACCTGCTGTTTTCTTTTGATATATTGTTGTTTAAAAAAGAAGAAAGAAGATGACGAAGCATTTTCCAACACTCAAAAGAAGATTTTCAAGAAAATCATGGATTCTAGAAACTAACACTGCAGTTTATTAGTTTCAGATTTTGTATTATAAAACCATAAGATAATTAAAGAGACACCTTCGTATTCAAGTCAATGTCTGCAAGAGTCCAAGTCATAGTCTAGTCAACTTGTACAGCTGTGATCTAGTTGTAACAATTGTCTAACTAATTGTATTTTTAGTTTTGATTAGTTAACCTGTTTAGTTGCTAATCCTTATTAGGAAAGTGTATAAAAGCTTTTTCTGTATCATCATTCATTAATTTGAGAAATATAAACCATTATTCTTTACAATAATAATGGAGGTTTTGCTTGAATAATATATGAAGAGAAAGAGTGAATATTGATTCTTAAAATCTTTAATAAAATCAACCTCATTTTTGTGAAGTTGATCGATGTCCTCTTCAATGGGTAGTACCTTATCTGGTACAATCAGTCACAACTCTTCAATGAAGAGTTGTTACTCTACACAAATACAAATGGTGGCTGCTGCCACATAAACCCTAAACATCTTATCTTTCAATCCCTAATTCAACCAATTACTTTATATTATGAAAGTATTTCTAACAATCCATCACCATTTTCAAAATATAAAGTATATTTGTTTATGCATATATAAGTATAGAAACATTTTTGAGAATTCCTTTGAGCATGATCTGGAAACCATAGCGCATAAACTAAAGGTCTTGTGGACTTAAACCTTATCTTAGTGAGTACACATCAAAGTTAAGTCAAGATGGCGAAGTAGTTATACTTTGAACTTGTGATTTTATGCGACTTAACCAAACACATATCACACACTAGCTTTCAACTTCTTTCAAAATAATAATTCCGAGAAGCCGACACGTTTATTGGCCTTGTGTCTATATCCATTTTGTCAGAGTGCTCTGTGAGACTAGCTCAAGTCTCCTAGGAGGCCAGCACTCCACCCCACACAGGTAAGCATGTAGTACCTCTCGCAACTATAGTATTTTTGTGAGGATGTGGGGCAAAGAGTCCTCACATCACCACACTCCAGAAAAGGAGAAATCTTGTAAGGACTTATAAAAGGCTGACTACTCCCCTATATTGCCAATTGGTTTTGCGATGAAACCTCAACTTATCTTCATGGTACGTAACATGTTGGTCCACATGCGAAGCCTAATGGCCACACGTGCTCAATGTGTCAGTTTGAAAATTTTCACGCGTGAGGGGCGTGTGAGGATGTGAAGGTAAAAGAGTCTCACATCTAGAAAGGAGAAACCTTTACAAGGGCATATGAGGCTGAACTATTCTCCATATTGCCAATTAATTTTATTAAACCAACTTTCTTCAATTTTCAATTATGCTTATTAAGAGTCATTGCTAAACCTCCTCATATATTATAGGTACCAAGCACTATTACCTTGAATGAAACTATTCATAGAAGTTTTTAGATTATATAAAATCACTTAGTGTTTGCAATCACATTCATATGATGTCCAACATTTAATTTGTGGACTTGATGTTTTTTCAAGCGTTGAATTGAGCTTCGCCATTGGTGATTATAAAAATGCATAAAATCCCATCCCATGATCCACATCAAACCTTGTAAGTTCCAACAGTTTTTCTTCAAAAGTCAATAATATAGTTAAACCATATGTTCACTCCCTTGCCATTATTATCTTGGCAATAAATTCTTCATAGTCCAACTATCTAAGAAAATTTATTATCCTCCATGGATCCGTCTAAAACCATGACTTGGATTACATATCAATCAAGGTTCTAAAAGACGTTAGGCGCTAGTCGGCGAAATGTGGCCTAGGTTCTCAGCGCCAGGCTGGCCTAGGCGGGGCCTAGCGGACTAGGCTGATTTAAGTAAATTTATTAATATCATATAAATAAGTGTCTAACTTACACTTTAAAAAAAATAAAAAACTATACTTATATCAAGATTTTGGAGAGATAAATGCAAATAGAAGAATATATACTTATAAAGCACTACAAATTTACCTAAAATAAAAATAATGGGAAAAAGTTAAGCATATAATGAGTGTTATTGGATGAAACATTTATCCAACAAGTCTACAATTTATTAAACAATAAATGCAAACGGAATGATATAATAAGATACTTGCAAAGTTGTGCTTCAGCCCCAATCTCTTCTTCCATTTCCTCTCCAAGACTCCCTCCCGTGACGGGACTAAACCGAAATTCTCATCACCTCCCTCTCCTTCCGTGTCCTCATCCGAAAATTTTGGAGGAATTAGGGATTTGGAATTTCTAATTTAGAACCAATTTAAGCATGAATTAAAAAAAAAAGGCAAACCCGCCAGACACCGCCAGCTCCGCCTAGCAAGTGCCCGATTTTTAGAACGATTGCCATAATCTCCTGCCTCATCTCACTTAAGTGCTTCAGGGCGCCGCCAGCGATTTTTAGAACAAGCATATCAATCTCACATCTCTATTTTGACAACTACAAAAAAACTCACATCTCTTATCATATGTCATTACTCACTATGATCACCATGAGTAGATTCACAATCCATAATCAAATATATTACATCTTAAGCAATTCATGCTTATAAAAATCATCTGATGAACATTACTTGCAATAGAATTTTGTATTTCAATGTTCGTTAAAACTACTAGCTTAATATCCCATTAACTAGCGTATAATGGTTAAACTTGTCAATCAATTTCATTTAGACGCTACTTGTACTATGCACCTATTTAGCAAGATCACATTAGCCTTACTTTCATTTGAGAATTAAGACACCTCATGTAGGGTGGTCTGCTCCTGACCGATTCTTTATTTTGTCAAATTAAAAACCGAACCGAAATTATTGTTCGGAACATTTTTTTTTAGTTCGAGTTGACTTATGTCTGGTTTTCCCAGTTCGGTTCCATTTTTTCCCTTTCTTTTATTTACAAAACCAGCATTTGGTTTTATCTGGAAATGGGTCCTTTGCAAATCCAACTGCAAAGGCGTGATAGTAACTAAATCCAATTTTAAAATTGGTCCTTTGGAAAACCCAACTGCAAAGGTCATGATTATATTGGTAAAACCTCTATAAAGTTATAAAGTTGGGACTAAATTAATTTTATAACTTTAGGGAGGTTATTACTTTTTAATAGAGGTATAGTTAAAAAAAATATTATATATTGACTTATTTATTCTTTATGTATCTTAAATAGGATTCCTTGGGCGCATCAAGTATTTCATTTCTTTGCACATATGTACCGCAAACCAAAAACGTGGTATCATCCTAAAAACTAAAACATTGTCCCAAACAACTTTAGAAAAATATTTTAGTTCATCTTAAACTTTTATTTGTGATATTACATATTTTGTACTCATTGACAATTATTACTATGTGGAGGCGTATTTTAACATAAGATAAAGAAAAATTATAACTTATTACAACGCTTAGCTTTATTCCTATACATAACCTGGCCCCAAGTCAGGGACCAAAACTTTTTTATAACTAGGTTATTTCTTTATAGATACTTTAGAAAGGTTTTAATGTATATATCGACTTCAATCTCAAATCATCAACACCAAAACCTCAATTCAATGACAAATAAATCCAGCTAAAAATCCAACTGCAAACATATACAAGAAAAAATTGGAGAATGAGGAAACAACCCACCTGATGGTGGCGAAAATGCTGGAGGACAATAGTGGCGGATGGAGGAAAAACAACCAACCTGACTGTGTTAACCAATTGATGTGACATGCACCAGTATTTATCATTGGCGTGATGGAGAATTGATCTTCAGAGTTTGAATCCGGATCTGAAAACCTCTTTCAGGTCGTCGACGCAGTTGGTGATATTGATACTGAGACGGGATTGTATGTCGTTTACATGTTGCAATAGTACTTGTCATCAGGTGCATTATCAAACACTTATGTCTCCATCCAACTACGTTAATATATACATTCATTAATGCATGTCATGCCAGCTAGTGGTCCAAAATATAGTCAAAGGAAAGAAGATTTGGTTCGACCGGATACTGATATTGATACTAGATGATTTTTTTCGTCCTCCAGATTTTGAGATACCTGCTGCTATAAGAAGTAAATTTTTATTTAAAATTATAAAAATCAGCATTTAACCTGTTAAAATAATCGTAGCATTTTAATAATGTGAGAGCACCCCAAGATTTTTGTACTAGGGATAAGTAGTGACTATTTGTTGAAAACCTACCAACTACCCAGTACGATTCACGATACATTGACTTACAGTTGTTATATCCATCCACCATTCCGACTTCCAAGACAGAAGATACCAACCATACACCGCGTAGTTTGGTCTACTACTTGCAATATCTATCAAGTATTTTATGAACCAGTGAACTAAAGCTGGGCATTTTATGGGTCTACCAAAACCTGATCAATTCACTTGATATGGGTTGGGTTGGGTTGGATTGGATTTTAAATATTTTCTTGGGTGGTAATGAGTTCAACAATTTAATCCGAACCTATTGGGTTGACCAACAAAGCCGGGAATCTAATCCAACCAACCCACCAAATGCCCACCCCTACAGTGAACCAACAACGAAAGGATTCGAAGTTTTAGGCACTTGTGTTTGTGGGTTTGGGTTGCATTGTTCTGGTGGTGGCTTCAGCAAAGAATTTTATTCGGAGTGACAGGTGAAAAACTCGAGCACCGAATACGCTCCTTGACATTTGGGAAGCTTGTGCACCAAGAAATCAGCTGATTTGATGATCCTATTACTTTTTAACTCTTTAAGTTTTGGCGATTTGAGTACCTAGTCAAACTGGGATAAGTAGTTGGTGGTTGTTGAAAAAATATCTGTCTTGTCGGAGATTTGACGTCTGCAAGTCGTCGTCTATTAAATCATCAATGATAATTGATTTCTATATACCATAATAATTGGAGTTGCAGATTTGAAATTCATTTGATAATTGACAAAAAATATCAAAAATGTTAGCCATGCAATAATAAATAGGAGTTTTGACCTGAACGTTCCTACTTCCAAGTTCCAAGAAAGAAGATCTCGCTCTTGTTCTCAGTCGGAAGACAGATTTTCCGGGGTCCATTTGTATCGCACTTCCGGAGAGGAGGCAGAGCGACGGAAAGAGAGAGATCATAGATGGGTTCTCTACAGGAGGAGTGAGCGACCGCTCTTGGAAGACCGACGTAGTATTCAGGTCCCACCTCTCTCCTCTCTCTCTCTCACAACTTGCTAGTGTCTTGCACTTACGAAAATCAACTCCAACACCGAAAAAGAAACTAGCACTGCACTTTATTAGTTTCCGATTTTGTATTATAACACTACAAGATAATGGAGGTTTAGCTTGAATGATATATGAAGAGAAAGAGTGAATATAATTCCAAATCTGCCTCTATTTGTACCAGTGGATGTCCCTCTTCAATCGATTACTTTATACTATGAAAATATTTCTAACAGAGCGAAGCTGAGGCAAGAGGGAGGTGCGAAAACGGAGGAACAAAAACCCAAAGGGTAGCATTCTACAAGCTGTTCAAGTTTGCAGATAGGCTGGACTTGGTGTTAATGGTAGTAGGGACTATAGGCGCCATAGCGAATGGGGTGTCGCAGCCTCTCATGTCAGTCATCTTCGGCGACCTTGTTAACTCTTTCGGGTCCTCTGATACATCAAATGTGCTTAGGCAGGCTTTCTAAGGTACTTATTTTTTCAACAGAGTAATCAAGTTACTGAAGACAATAGTTATATAGTAAAAGCAAAACAGTCAAAGGTTAAGTTAGGAAAGTTACCGTTGTATTTCTAGTTTTTACTATATTTTTATCAGATTGTAAAGGTAGACAGCACTCCCCTTTTCTTTCTCTGTTGCACTCCTTCCTTTTTATAGCCTTTTTGGATTGAAATAATTTAAAGAGAATCAATAGACAAAAACAAGAAGAGGAGTGGCTAAGGAGAAAACGGAGTACGAACAATCACTACCTCGGAAAATTTTGTTTTGATGCCACTCAGACATAGCCGGCAGCATCATGTACACCGACACTGCTGCTGGCTATGTCTTAACAATTCAATACCCTTTGTTGCACGCACTCCTCTTTTTTTTTTCTTCTAGTCTTTGGATAAAATAAATCAACGAAAAATCGGTGGACAATAAAGAGAGGAGTAGATGTAAAGATATATTGGATGTGCGGAAATTACTTCCTAATGAAATTTTGACAAGAGAGGAGAAAACATAAATTTCGAAACTCAGAGGTTTAGCTCCTTCAGTTGGAGTCCTAAACTTGATTCCGTTTTCACCACATGAGAGAAGACTCTTGTTCTTCCTCTCTCATATGGTTGCTACATGATTGTTGTGTCTACAGCAAACAAATCATGTAAAACAAGTCTGGACTCCATTGGAGTCGACCTCTGAGTTTCCAAATATATTTTTTTTCTTCTCTTCCATATCAAAATTTCAACACTTCCCATCTTTTTTTCGTCGGAACACTTCCAACTGATCACCGTGTACTATTACCAAATTTCGGTTTCAACAAAATCTTGACATTCGTGGATTTAATATTCTTGTACTTTTCTATATTTTACGTGTTTTTTCTTGATTGAAGAAGAGAAATTAGGTATATGTTATGAATTGTGAATGGAAAAACCAACAAATTTGGAAAAATTACAGATAACGAATGCGCCTTCTTTCACTTTTAGTCTGTGCAATTCTTTTCCATTCTCCTTGTTGTGTTTGGTCCGTCTTTTGCCATGTTCCTTAAATTTAACATAGGTAGCTGAGTCGTTAGCCTCGTCTCTCTGAAATCTTGACAGTAGCAGTCGTATATATACGATGAACAACTGTGCCAAAAGGTGTATGAGGCAAAGCCAATGGTCCGACCTTCTTCCTCAACTTGTCTCGAACATAGTTTGAAATATCGCGCGACATCGCGCAATATCGCGCGTTTTGTCGCGTAACGGAACCAATTTCGCGACATCGCGTAAAATTTTCGCGGAAGTCTCAAAAAAACGTACGCGATTTACGGGATAATTACGCGATTTACGCGAAACTACGCGATAAAAACGCTATTTGTAACTTTTTTTTTTTTTAAAAAAAAAAAGCCAAAAATACAAATCCCTAAATTTAGCCCCAACTCTGTCTCTCTCTCTCGTCCCGAGTCTCCCCCTAAATTCCCTTCCTTTCTGATCGAATCCAATCAATCAATTCCTTTCTGATCGAAGAATTGTATGCCCAGTGCCCAGTGCCCACCGCACCCTCTCTTTCAGTTGAGCCTCGCCTCGCTTTGCCCAGTGCCCACCGCACCCTCTCTTTCAGTCCCGACTCCCGACTACATCACTGCCCCTGCCTCTCTCGATTCTCGCCGTCAATCGCTCCCCGCCACCACCAATCTCCCGGTCGCCGTCACTCCCAACTCTCTCTCTCTCTCTCAGGTAACAATGCTTGCTGTTGTATTCTTTTATTTTGCTGTTGTAAGTTGTAAGGATCGCGAGTTGGAAGTCTAGTTCCCTAATAGGAAATATGCCGGCTTCAACGATGAGATCCTTGTACCCATTTTTAAGGAATAAGAAAATCACTTCAGGTATCCTGCTAGGCCGAATGTGCAGATATTTTCTGGATTCTCATTGCACGTTCCAAGTAGCACAACTGCTGCTTTGGTTGGGCAGAGTGGAAGTGGAAAGTCAACAGTAATAAGCCTAGTAGAAAGATTTTATGATCCAGACTTCGGCAAAGTACTTGTAGACGGTGTAGATTTGAAGAAGTTTCAGGTCAAATGGATTAGAGAGAAGATAGGGCTTGTTAGCCAGGAACCTATTCTGTTTACAACTACTATAAAGGAGAATGTAGCATATGGAAAGGAAAATGCATCTCAAGAGGAGATTAGAACTGCAATCGAGCTAGCTAATGCAGCGAAATTCATTGATAAACTTCCCAAGGTAAACTAAAATCTTTAGGCCTTTTCCGTTTTAACTGCTTAAGTGTAAAGAGTGGTACTTGTAATGAAGATGTCTGCTTCTTCTTTGCAGGGGCTTGACACAATGGTAGGTGAGCACGGAACACAGCTATCTGGTGGACAAAAGCAGCGCATTGCGATTGCAAGAGCGATTCTGAAAAACCCGAGAATTCTTCTTCTTGATGAAGCAACCAGCGCGCTGGATGCTGAATCAGAACGTGTGGTTCAAGATGCGCTGTTGAAAGTTATGTCAAACCGGACAACTGTGGTTGTAGCACATCGTTTGACAACTATTAGGAATGCAGACATTATAGCTGTGGTGCATGAAGGGAAAATTGTGGAGAAAGGTAGGACTAAACCAACATCTTTTAATGAAAAACACATTTTGTTCCCTGATTTATGCTAATTTACTCGTAGGAACTCATGAGGAATTGATCAAAGATCAAGAAGGAGCTTACTCGCAGCTGGTTCGCCTGCAAGAAGGAGCTAGTGTAGCAAAAGAACCCTCTGGCTCGGATAAAACATATGCCGGTCTTGAGTTAGATAAAGGCATTGTCTGTTCACCACACAATTTAACTCAAACCTCGGATGTTACTGTACCTGAGAGAAGCCATGAGAATGAAGACGGAGATAATTCAAAATTGGAAAGCTATGAAATGGAACCTGAAAAGCGAGGAAAAGTGTCCATCAAAAGGTTAGCCTACCTGAATAAGCCAGAGTTTCCAGTTTTGCTGCTTGGATCTGTTGCTGCAGCCATACACGGCATAGTTCAACCTACACTTGCTCTACTACTTGCAACATCTATCAAGATGTTTTATGAACCGGTGAACCAACAAAGAAAGGATTCGAAGTTTTGGGCACTTTTGTTTGTGGGTTTGGGTTGCATTGTTCTGGTGGTGGCTTCAGTGCAGAACTTCTTATTCGGAGTAGCAGGTGGAAAACTCGTGCAGCGAATACGCTCCTTAACTTTTGGGAAGCTTGTGCACCAAGAAATCAGTTGGTTTGATGATCCTGCAAATTCAAGGTATGGGAAATTTTGAGATGTTCTTAAATCTGAATCCTAAACTTTTTAACTAAAAGTTTTCACGATTTGCAGTGGTGCAGTTGGCGCGAGGTTATCTTCGGATGCTTCAATAGTGAGGAGTCTTGTTGGTGATTCTTTGGCCCTCATTGCCCAAAACATAGCAACAGCCATTGCAGGGCTAGTCATAGCATTCACAGCTAACTGGATACTGGCATTTGTTATTCTAGCTGTGTCACCATTGGTGATCATGCAAAATTACCTCCAGACAAAATTCCTCGAAGGCTTCAGTGCCGATTCCAAGGTCAATATCGTCACCTTGGGCATTTCTATGTTTCCTGAACGAAACAGCATTGAACGTACTAATGATGTGTTGAAGTTATGCAGGTTATGTACGAAGAAGCCAGTCAAGTGGCGAATGATGCAATTGGCAGCATCAGAACTGTTGCGTCGTTTTGTGCCGAAGAGAGGGTGATGGAGATGTACCAGAAGAAGTGTGAGGCGCCGATGACAAAAGGCCTGAGGCTAGGACTAGTAAGTGGCGCAGGTTTTGGTTTTTCGTTCTTAACAGTGTACTGCACAATGGCATTCATGTTCTACATTGGAGCTATTCTTGTGAACCATGGGAAAGCAACATTTGAAGAAGTATTTAAGGTGAGATTTTCGTCTGTTTGCTTTTTTCACATCATTCATGAGTTCTTTTCTTCTGATTCTAACCGATGTTTACTTGCGCTACAGGTTTTCTTTGCCTTAGTTATTTCGGCAATGAGTGTATCGGAAACTAGTGCCATGGCTCCTGAATCCAACAAAGCCAGGGATTCTGCAGCTTCAATATTTGAAATTCTCGACAGCGAGCCGGCAATTGATTCAAGCAGCAATGAGGGCTTGACGCTATCAGACATAACTGGCGATATTGAGGTTGAACACGTCAGTTTTAAATATCCATCACGCCTAGATGCTCAAATTTTCAGAGACTTGTGTTTGAGCATCCCTGCTGGGAAGGTAATTTCCTCCTCCAGTACCCTATGTATCGATTTTGCCTAACGTTTGATCAATTTGCTTACCTTAAAATTCTGTCCGCAGACAGTTGCTTTGGTTGGAGAGAGTGGAAGTGGAAAGTCGTAGACAGTAATCAGCCTCATCGAGAGATTTTACGACTCTGATTCAGGCCGCACATTGGGATGGTGTCGAAATCAAACAGTTCAGGCCAGGTTGGCTCAGGCAACAGATGGGGCTGGTTGGTCAAGAAACCGGTTCTCTTCAACGAGACTATCCGTACGTAGAACATAGCTTGCGGCGGGCAGGAGAAGACGAGGAAGAGATCGCGTAGCAGCAACCAGGCCGCAAATGCAGCATGGTTTCATCTCCGTATTTGCTCAAGGCTATGACACTCTCTGTCGGGGAACGAGGGTGCAGTTATCGGAGGGCAGAAGCAACGAGTAGCTATTGCAAGGGCTATACTGGAATTGTAAACCCGAGAATCTCCACTTGATGAAGCGACAAGTGCACTAGATGCAGAGTCCGAGAGGGTGGTTCGAAGACGCCTTAGACAAGGTTATGGCAGACAGGACAACCGTTGCTTCGCTCATCGTCTTACCACCATCAAAGGCGCGACATAATTGCAGTGGTGAAGAATGGTGTGGTGGCCGGTGAAGGAAGCCACGAGTTTCTTATGAAGATCGGCGATGGTGCTGGTGCATCATTGCGGCACTTCACACAAGTTCAATGTGAGGAAGGAAGATAAAGGTTGTTCAAGTCTTTCTGGTTTTTAGCAGTATCAGTTGAAATTTTTAAAATGATGATTAATAAAACAACGCGAATCAATTAAATTACTATTTATGTAGCATTCCTTCAAGAAAATGCATTCTGTTCTGGAAAATTTGCACGAAACAATATGCACACGCATGTCCTGACCATCATGGGACGACGCCAAACGAGCGCACGAGAAAACCAAAACATCATGACTGGACAATCTTTTTTGTTATTTTGTACATGATGAGTCAAAAGGAAACTAACTACCAGATGAATTGTTGGGAGGCTCAGTAATCTTCACCACTGAGATCGCTGGATGGAATCCGCTGGCGTTTCTCCACACCGGCTGTCGGAAACCATCCTCCTTTACCTGTGCACTCTCCTTCTGACCGTCCTCCTCCTTTATCTTAGGCACATTAAATTCAAACAAACAAAAAACCCTCGAGAATTGAGCATCTGAACAAATTCCCGAAATGTCAACTAATATGTAAGTCTGTTGGTGAACATTTTAAACATGGTTTGGCCACTGACAAGTTTAGTTCTTCTCCGATGCAGCACTGAAAGAACGTGCCTGGAAAGAGTAGAAAGAAGTTCAGATTCTGGAGTGTTATGAACAGTGGTGTCGGGACTGGAGCCCTTTCAAGTTAAAACAGCCACTCTCAGATGAGATAACTGACATGTTCTTTCTCCTTCAACCTTAACAATGCTGTTTAATAACTGCAGAATCTTTTCTACACCCAGAACTGCCCATGTTTTTAATTCTTCATCTTTGCTTCCGCTGCCTGCAGCTTTGCAACATTGTTGTGATTTGGGAGTTTTCACTGGGCTTGTCTTCTGGAAACTTCTACCACCTGCTGTTTTCTTTGATATATTGTTGTTTAAAAAAGAAGAAGATGACGAAGCATTTTCAACACCAAAAGAAGATTTTCAAGAAATCAAGGATTCTAGAAACCAACACTGCAGTTTATTAGTTTCAGATTTTGTATTATAAAACCATAAGATACTAAAGAGACACCTTTGTATTCAAGTCAATATGTCTGCAAGAGTCTGGTTACAGTCTAGTCAACTTGCAGAAGCCAGGACTAGTTGTAACAATTCGTCTAACTAATTGTATTTTTAGTTTTGATTAGTTAACCTGTTTAGTTGCTAATCTTATTAGGAAAGTGTATAAAGCTTTTCTGTATCATCATTCATTAATTTTGAGAATATAAACCATTATTCTTTACAATAATAATGGAGGTTTTGCTTCTGAATAATATATGAAGAGAAAGAGTGAATATTGATTCTAAAATCTTCAATAAAATCAACCTCATTTTTGAAGTTGATCGTCCTCTTCAATGGGTAGTACCCATCTGGTATTAATCAGTCACAACTTCTTCAATGAAGAGCTGTTACTCTACACAAATACAAACAGGCTGCTACATAAACTCCTAAACATCTTATCTTTCAATCCTAATTAAATCCAATTTACTTTATATTATGAAAGTATTTCTAACAATCCATCACCATTTTCAAAATATACAAAGTATATTTGTTTATGCATATATAAGTATAGAAAATATTTTTTTGAGAATTTCTTTGAGCATGATCTTGGAAACCATAGCATAAAACTATGTCTTAGTGACTTAAACCTTTATCTTAGTGAGTACACATCAAAGTTAAGTCAAGATGGCGAAGAAGAGTACTTGAACTTGTGATTTTATACATTTTTTAACCAAACACATATCACACACTATTTCAACTTCTTTTCCAAAATAATGTTCGGTAGTCGGTTAATGCTTATTGGCCTTGTGTCTATATCCATTTTGCTGAGTGCTCTAGAGACTAGCCCAAGTCTCCTAGAGGCTGGCACCACCTCACATAGGTGCTACGTAGTACCGCAACCATAGTATTTTAAAGTCAGATGTGAAAGTAAAAGAGTCCCACATCAGTCCACATCGGCAAAAGGAGAAATCTTGTAAGGACTTATAAAAGGTTGACTACTCCCATATTGCCAATTGGTTTTATGATGAAACCTCAACTATCTTTCATGGTATCGTAACATGCTGGTCCACATTACGTAAGCTTCCAACGGCCACATCGTGCTCCACGTGTTTGGCTTGTGCCACGCCATGAGGGGGCGCAGGAGATGAAGGTAAAAGAGTCTCACATCTATGAAAGGAGAAACCTTGCTATGTTATTACAAGAGGTTGAACTATTCTCCATACAATTAATTTTATGGTGAAACTTCAACTTTCTTCAATTTTCAATTATGCTTATTAAGAGTCATTATAACCTCCTCATATATTATAGGTAACAAGCACTATTACTTTGAATGAAACTATTCATAGAAGCTTTTAGATTATATAAAAATCATTATGTTTGCAATCACATTCATGATGTCCTTTACCTATTGAATTTTTAGGACTTGATGTTTTTTCTGCCGCTGAATTGAGCTTTTCGCTATTGCGATTATAAAAATGCATAAAATCCCATCCCATGATCCACATCAAACCTTTGTAAGTTCCAACAGTTTTTCTCAAAAGTCAATAATATGTTAAACCATATGTTCACTTCCCCTGCCATTATCTTGGCAATAAATTCTTCATAGTCCAACTATCTAAGAAAATTTATTATCCTCCATGGATCCGTTCAACCATGACTTGGATTATATCAACTGCTGCTCTAAAAGACGCAGGCGCTAGTCAGGCGGTAAAATGCGGCCTAGGAGCCCAGGCGCCTAGGGTATGGGCCTGAAGGTACTAGGCGGATCAGGTGATTTGGCAAATTTATTATCATATAAATAAGTGTCTATTTACACTTTAAAAAATAAAAACCATACTTATATCAAGATTTTGGAGAAAGATAAATGCAAAATAGAAGAATATATAAATTTATAAAGCACTACAATTTACTGAAAATAAACATGTGGTGCTACATATAATGAGTGTTATTGGATGAAACATTTATCCAACAAGTCTACAATTTATTAAAACACATAAAATGCAAAACGGAATGATATAATAAGATACTCTGCAGTTGTAAGCTCTAGCCCAATCTCTTCTTCTCCATTTCCTCCAAGACTCCTCCGTATCGTACCAAACTCAAATTCTCATCACCTCTCTCCTTCCGTGTCCTCATCCTGAGAAAATTGAGAATTAGGGATTTTTAAATTTTCACCTAGAACCAATTTAAGCATGAATTAAAAAGGCACCGCCAGATACCGCTAGCCTCGCCTAGCAAGTACTGATGAACGACACATAAAATCTCCTCGGCTCCCATCCGCCTAGCGCTCAGGCGGCCGCTAGGCCGATTTTTAGAACAAGTATATCAATCTCAAGACTTATTTTGACACTACAAAAACTCACATTCTTATCATATGTCATTACTCACTATGATCACTCATGAGTAGATTCACAATCCATAATCAAATATAGACATCTTAAGCACCATGCTTATAAAAATCATCTGATGAACATTACTTGCAATAGAATTTTGTGAGATTTCCAATGTTCGTTAAAACTATTAGCTATTATCCCATTAACTAAGGCATAGCCGGTTAAACTTGGTTTTAACCACTCATTTAGGACGCTACTTGTACTATAAATTTACTTGTGCTAAGATCACATTAGCCTTACTTTCATTTGAGAATTAAGACACCTCATGTAGGGGTGGGTTCGGTTCTAATCGACTTTATTTTGTCAAATTAAAAACCCAACTGAAATTATTGTTCGGTTCGATTTTTTTAGTTCGAAAGGACTTATGTTCGGCTTTTCCCAGTTCGGTTCCATTTTTTCCCTTTCTTTTATTTACAAAACCTGAAGATTGGTTTTATTCGAAATGGGTCCCTGCAAAATCCAACTGCAAAGGCGTGATGGCAACCAAATCCAATTTGAAATTGGTCCTTTGGAAATCCAATCGCAAAGGGTCATGATTATATTGCAAAACCTCTATAAAGTTATAAAGTTGGGACTAAATTAATTTTTATAACTTTAGGGAGGTTATTACTAATAGAGGTATAGCAAAAAACATTATATATTGACTTATTTATTCTTTATGAATGCTGTATTTAAATAGGATTCCTTACATCAAGTATTTCTTCTTACTGCACATATAAAAATTACACCAAAAAACGTGAGATCACTTCCTAAAATCCAAAACATTGTCCCAAACAACTTGTAAAATATTTTGGGTCATCTAAACTTTTATTTGTGATATTACATATTTTGTACTATCGACAATTATTACTATGGCGTCACATTTCAATACAAGATAAAGAAATTATAATCATTACAATGTGGAGTTTATTCTCATACATAACTTATCTCAGCCGTGACCAAAACTTTTTATAACTAGGTTATTTCTTTTATGTATACTTGTAGTCACATCAGATATCGAATTTCAATCTCAAATCATCACACCAAAACCAATTAATGACAACAAATCCAGCTGCAAATCCAACTGCAAAACACATACAAGAAAAAAATTGGAGAATGAGGAAACAACTCACCTGATGGTGGCGAAAATGCGAGGACAATAGTGGCGTGATGAGGAAACAACCAACCTGACTGTGTTAACCAACTGATGCGTGACATGCACCAGCATTTATCATTGGCGTGATGGGAGAATTGGATCTTCAGAGTTTGAATCCGATCTGAAAACCTCCTTCAGGTCGTCGACGCAGTTGGTGATATTGATACTGAGACGGGATTGCATGTCGTTTTACATGTTGCAATAGTACTTTGTCATCAGGTGCATTATCAAACACCTATGTCTCCATCCAATTACGTTAATATATACATTCATTAATGTCATGCTGAAGCAGGTGTCCAAAATATAGTCAAAGGAAAGAAGATTTGTCTGACCGGATACTGATATTGATATCGAGACGGATTTTTTGGTCCTCCGGAGATTTTGGGCGTAGATATCTGTTATAAGAATAAATTTTTATTTAAAATTATAAAATCAAGATTTAATCATAAAATAATCAGAGACGAATAATGTGAGAGCACCCCAAGATTTTTGTACTAGGATAAGTAGTGACTATTTGTTGAAAACCTACCAACTACCCAGTACGACACGATACATTGACCTACAGTTGTTATATCCATCCACCATTCCGACTTCCCAAGACAGAAGATACCAACCATACACCGCGTAGTTTGTCTACTACTTGCAATATTCATCAAGCATTTTATGAACCAGTGAACTAAAGCTGGGCATTTTATGGGTCTACTCAAAACCTGATCAATTCACTTGATATGGGTTGGGTTGTACGGACGTGATTTTAAATATTTTCTCGCGGTAATGAGTTCAACAATTTCTAATCCGAACTCTACGGGTTGACCAACAAAGGAATTCATCCAACCAACCCACCAAACACCCCTACAGTGAACCAACAACGAAAGATCAGGTTTTGAAAATTTGTGCTTGTGGGTTTGGGGCTGCATTGCTCTGGTGGTGGCTTCAGCAAAGAATTTTTATTCGGAGGACAGGTGAAAACTCGAGCACCGAATACGCTCCTTGACATTTGGGAAGCTTGTGCACCAAGAAATCAGTTGATTTGATGATTCCATAGCTTTTAACTCTTTAAGTTTTGGCGATTTGTGCGCCCTGTCAAACTGGGATAAGTAGTTGGTGGTTGCTGGTGGTCAAATATCTGTCGGTCGGAGATTTGACGTCTGCAAGTCGTCGTCTATTAACCAATAATGATAATTGATTTCTTATATACCATAATAATTGAGTTGCAGATTTGAATCATTTGATAATTGACAAAAATATCAAAAATGTTAGCCATGCAACAATAAATAGAGTTTTGACCCTGAACGTTCCTACTTCCAAGTCTCCAAGAAAGAAGATCTCGCTTCTTATTCTCAGCTCTGGAAGACAGATTTTCCGTCCATTTGTATCGCACTTCGGAGAGGAGGCAGATGACGGAAAGAGAGAGATCATAGATGGGTTCTCTACAGGAGGAGGAGAGCGACCGCTCTTGGAAGACCGACGTAGTATTCAGGTCCCACTCTCTCTCTCTCTCTCTCACAACTTGCTAGTGTCTTGCACTTACGCTTAGTAATCAACCCAACAATCGAAAGAAACTAGCATCGTACCCTTATTAGCTTCCCGGATTTTGTATTATAACACTACAAGCAAGATAATAATGGAGGTTTAGTCAGCTTGCAGAATGATATATGAAGAGAGAAAGAAGGAATATAATTCCGTAAAATTCGCTTCTATTTGTACCAGTGGATGTCCCTCTCAATCGATTACTTTATACTATGAAAATATTTCTAACAGAGCGAAGCTGAGGTGCAAGAGAGGCAAAACGGAGGAACAAACCTTAAAGGGTAGCATTCTACAAGCTGTTCAAGTTTGCAGATAGGCTGACTGGTGTTATTGGTAGTAGGGACTATAGGCACATGAATGGGGTGTCGTAGCCTCATGTCAGTCATCTTCGGCGACCTGTTAACTCTTTTCGGGTCCTCTGATACATCAAAATGTGCTTAGCAGGTTTCTAAGGTAATTTATTTTTTCAACAGAGTAATCAAGTTACTGAAGACAATAGTTATGATAGTAAAATAAAACAGTCAAAGGTTATAGAAAAGTTACCGCCAGCATTTCTAGTTTTTACTATTTTTATCAGATTGTAAAGGGCATTAAAACAGACTTCTTTTCTGCTGCACTCTCTTTCCTTTCTTCTTTTATAGCCTTTGGATTGAATAATTTAAAGAGAATCAATAGACAAAAAAACAAGAAGAGGAGTAAACATAAGGAGAAACGGAGCACAACAATCACCACCTCGAAAATTTTGTTTTTGATGATGGCCAAAAAGTGGTGCTGGAAGAATATAACCTAAACAGAATGTAAGTTTCTGTGATTATTTTCAGGCGTCCTTGAACTTTGTATACTTGGCACTGGTACAGGCATTGCTTCATTTCTGTAAGTGCAACTTATCATTTTGCTTTCTTTTATGCATTATTGCATTAATTTTTGATTTATTGGTTGGAATTTTTATGAATTTGGAAAATTTTGAGTTCGTAAAAGCGATCATGTACTTGCTCTGGATATGGATCTTTAGAAAGGGTTTGCTTCGATTCGATTTAGCACTTTAGGCTTTCGAATAATTTCAAATACGTTGCAGAGGTTTCTGTTGGATGGTGACCGGAGAAAGACAGGCCATTGCATTCGAGGGCTGTACTAGCAACAATTCTGAGGCAGGACATTGCCTTCTTGACACTGAAACTACTACGGAGAAGTCGTTGGGAGGATGTCTGGAGACACTATTCTCATTCAAGAGGCCATAAGTAGTGCTGTAGGAATCGCTCCCGTATTTAGATTAAATTAGAAATTGCTTAGTCTCCATTACATAGTTTTGTTGGAAAATAGATCTCACATCGGGCATATAACAAAAATATATACAATTAATATATGGAGTTTCCACCATTAATATCCAGACCTTTTTGTGATAAAAACCCAATACCTTGTAATAGGTGGTTATGCTTATCAAGTTTAAACCTATACTTCTATGAATAATCGTGACAGGTAAGTTCATACAACTCTCTGCTTCAACGCTTTTGGGTGGCTTTGTGATTGCATTCTGTGAGAGGCTGGCTTCTTTTTCGCTTTGTCGGCTTATGTGCCTTCCTGCCATAATCGTTGCTGGTGGAGTCATGGCAACTGTGATGTCGTAAAATGTCAAGCCGCTGACAGATCGCTTTATGCAGAAGCCGGCAATGAAAGGAACAAACAGTTGGTTTATTAGGAATGTAAGGGCAAACGATATCTAATCTCAAAACTTGATACAACGAGAAAGAACTAACAACTGTTCTGTTTAATCTCGGCAAAGGTTGCATCTTTCACGTGGGGAGAAGCAAGCAATAGGTAATACAACAGCAAGCTTAAAATTGCATAAGCAACTCTATGGTTCAAATAGGGGCTGGCCCCTGTGGATCGAACGTGTTCTTATGATAATCGTCTATGGAACTCTTGCACTTGCCGTAATATATGGATCCGAATTGATTATTAAAAAAATGATACAATGGAGGACAAGTCATCAACATAATGTTTGCCATCATGACTGGAGGATCAGTATATCGTGACATTCAGCCGTTAAATTCAGCAAGATATATCATATTTATGTACTCAATGAATTTTGGATGTTTTGTTACCTACTTAAATACAATTGATTATGTGATTTATTGGACTAGGGCACTGGGCCAGGCAACCCCTTGTTTGAATGTGCATTTGCATCAGGGCAAGCTGCTGCATATAAAATGTTCGAGACAATCAACGAAACTTTCAAAATTGATCCCCATGATACTAACGGGATTGTATTAATGGAAGACATAAGAGGCGAAGTTGAACCCAAAGATGTGCAACTTCCAGGTATCCTGCTAGGCCTGATGTGCAGAGATATTTTCCGACTCTCATTGTGTGTTCCAAGGCACAATTACTGCTTTACAAGTAGAGGGAAGTGGAAAGTCATTGTTATAAGCCTTGTAGAGAGATTTTTATGATCCAGATTCCTGCCAAGTACTTGTAGACGGTATAGATTTGAAGAAGTTTCAACTTAAATGGATAAGGAGAAGATAGGGCTTGTTAGCCAGAACCTATTCTGTTTGCAACTACTATAAAGGAGAATGTAGTATATGGAAAAGGAAAATGCATCTCAAGAGGAGACCAGGAACTGCACTCGAGCAAGCCAATGCATAAACCATTGATACACTTCCTAAGGTAAACCTAAATCTTTAGGCCTTTTTGGTTTTAACTTTTTCTTGCAGTCCATTATACCGGTATGTTTTTTAACATTCTTCTTGTCCACAAAGAGTGGTTCTTGTAATAAAGATGGCTGCTTTTTTGTTGCAGGGTTTGACACCATGGTGGTAGGAGAGCACGGGACACAGATGTTCATGACAAAAGCAGCGCATTGCAATTGCAAGAGCTATTCTGAAGAACCCAAGAATTCTTTTCTTCTCGATGAAGCAACCAGCGCGCTTGACGCTGAATCAGAACGTGTTGTTCAAGATGCACTAGTAAAAAGTCATGTCCAATCGGACTACTTTTGGTTGTAGCACATCGTTTGACAACTATTAGGAATGCAGACGTTATAGCTGTGGTATGAAGGAAAATTGTGGAGAAAGGTAGTACGACTAAAACCAGCAACATTTTTTAATGAAAAATCATTGTTTTGACCGGGTTTACGTTGTAAAATTCACCGTGAGAGGAACTCATGAGGAATTAATCAAAGATGAAGAAGGAGCTTACTCCCAGCTGGTTCAGCCTGCAAGAAGGAGCTAGGTGAAGTAGAAGGCTACGGTGTAGAGTCTTCCACAGATAAAACACATACCGGTATTGAGACAAATAAGGACATTGTCAGTCTATCACATAGCCCACACAAATTCACTCAAAGGTTGATGTTCCCAGACCGTGAGTGTTCTAAAAACTGAAATGGAAATTGAAAAGCGCACAGAAGTAACCATCAAAAGGTTGGGTTTCATCTGAACAAGCCAGAGTTTCCTGTCTTGCTGCTGGGAGTTGCTGTTAGCCATACACGGCGTAGTTCAACCTACACTTGGTCTACTACTTGCAACATCTATCAAGATGTTTTATGAACCAGTGGACCAACAACGAAAGCGATTCGAAGTTTTAGCACTTGTGTTTGTGGGTTTGGGTTGCATTGTTCTGGTGGTGGCTTCAGTGCAGAACTTCTTATTCGGAGTGGCAGGTGTGAAAAACTCGCAGCCGACACGCCTTAACTTTTTTGGGAAGCTTCTAGCACCAAGAAATCAGTTGGTTTGATGATCCAGCAAATTCGAGGTTTGTGAAAAAGAGTAATTTTGAGATGTTCTAAAAATCTGAAACCTATATTTTTTAACTCTAAATTTTGGCAATTTGTAGCGGTGCAATTGGAGCGAGGTTATCTTCGGATGCTTCAATCGTGAGGAGTCTATTGGAGATTCTTGGCCCTCATTGCCCAAAACATAGTAACAGTCATTGCAGGGCTAGTCATAGCATTCACAGCTAATTGATACTGGCATTTGTTATTCTGATAGGCCACCACAGGTCATTCAAAATTACCTCCAGACGAAATTCCTCGAGGCTTCAGTGCCGATGCCGCGTCAGTATCGTCACCTTGTGCTACATTTCGCGAACGAAACCGCATTGAACATACTCATGATGTGTTGAAGCTATGCAGGTTATGTACGAAGAAGCCAGTCAAGTGGCGAATGATAATCGGCAGCATCAGAACTGTTACAATACGTTTGCGCTTGAAGAGAAGGTGATGGAGACTTACCAGAAGAAGTGTGAGGCGCCAAAGACAAAAGGCCTGAAGCTAGGAGTGGTGAGCGGCGCAGGTTTTGGTTTTTCGTTCTTAACGGTGTAATTGCACAATGGCATTCATGTTCTACATTGAGCCTATTCTTGTGAACCATGGGAAAGCAACATTTGAAGAAGTATTTCAGGTGAGATTTTCGTCTGCTTGTTTCTTCTCACATCGTTCAAGAGTTCTTTTCTTCTGATTCTAACCGACAAGCTACTTCATACTACAGGTTTTCTTTTGCCCTAGTTATTTCGGTACGAGTGTATCGGAAACCAGTGCCATTGGCTCCTGAATCCAACAAAGCAGGGATTCTGCAGTTTCAATATTTGAAATTCTCGACAGAGAGCCGGCAATTGATTCAAGCAGCAATGAGGGTATGACGCTATCGATTTATAACTGGTGATATTGAGGTTGAACACGTCAGTTTTAATATCTCACACGCCCGGATGCTCAAATTTTCAGGAGACTTGTGTTTGACATCCCTGTTGAAGGTAATTTCCTCCTCCAGTACCCTGCACGATTTTGCCAAACGTTTGATCAATTTGCTTACCTTAAAATTCTGGTCCGCAGACAGCTGCTTTGGTTGGAGAGAGAGTGGAAGTGAAAAAGTCGACAGTGATCAGCCCTAATGAGAGATTTTACGATCCTGATTCAGGTCGTATACTACTGATGCAGGTCGAAATCAAACAGTTCATAGCTAGGTTGGCTCAGGCAACAGATGGGGCTGGTTGGTCAAGAACCGGTTCTCTTCAACGACCATCCGTACGAACATAGCTTGCGGCAAGCAGGGAGAAGTTACTGAGGAAGAGATCATAGCAGCAACCAAAGCCGCAAATGCACATGCTGGTTTCATCTCTGCATTGGGCTCTCAAGGCTATGACACCTTCATAATGGGGAACGAGGGTGCAGTTATCGGGAGGGCAGAAGCAATGAGTAGCTATTGCAAGGGCTATACTGAAGAACCTGAGAATCCTCCTACTTGATGAAGCGACGCGCACCAGGATGCAGAGTCCGAGAGGGTGGTGGTTCAAGACGCCTTAGACAAGGTTATGGCAGACAGACAACCGGGTTGTCGCTTGCTCTCATCGCCTTACCACCAATGCGCGCCACATAATTGCAGTGGTGAAGAATGGCGTGGTGTCGAGAAGGAAGCCACGAGTTTATGAAGATCGGCGATGGTGCTTGCGCATCATTGGTGGCACTTCACACAAGTTCAATGTGAGAAGGAAGATAAAGGTTGTTCAAGTCTTTCTTGTTTTAATTGGCAATAATTCCTCCCGTTTAGGGTATCAGTTGAATGTTAAAATAACGACCATTTTTAATAAACGCAGCTTAATCAATTAAATTTATATACGCATTCTGTCTGGGAAAATTCTGTAATGTTATGCCTAATGCATGTCCTGACTACATCATCTGGACGACAATCAAACAAGCGCACGAGAAAACGAAACATCATGACTGGACAATCTGGTTATTTTGCACATGATGAGAGTCGCAAAAGGAAACTAACTACCAGATGAATTGTTCAGGAGGCCTAGCACCTCACCACAGAGGTCGCTGGATGGGAATCCGCTGGCGTTTCTCCGCCATAGGCTGTTGGAAACCATCCTCCTTTACCTTTGCACTCTCCTTCTTCTGACCATCCTGATGGACTCACCTGGAGAACAAGTTTTCCAGAACAGCAAGCAAGAGAATATTAGCACGTTAATTCAAACAAAGAAACTTATTATTTGGCAAGTTCAATCCAGAGCATCCCAGCCAAATCAAGTGGCCTATGCTTTCATTATGGTTGATGAAAAATTTAACGACTGGCTCTTCGAGGAGATTACCTTTCGCACAACAACATAGTCACCGACTGACAAGCTTAGTTCTTCTGATGCAGCACCATTGAAAGAATGTGTTGCCTGAAAGAGTACAAACATAGAAGTTCAGACTTAGACGCATTTGAAATATGATATGTCATAGAGCCAGTTCAAGAACGTGCTGAAACAGGCACAAAACTGGAACAGAAAAACAAAGAACACTTATTTCATCTTTTAATTCCTCCCTTCCCTTCTTTCTATACAACCTAAATTGTTGACTTTCTACAACTATATGACCCCTGCAACATTCTCATGTGTTAATCTTTACATAAAGGGTAAATAAAGTTTATTTTAATACTTTAAGTTTGATGTAAAGCAACTGAAAACACAGTGATCAAGCGATAGTAGCATACTTCAGCCAAGAAGTACATTGTTTTCTCTGAGCCGTTTCCTCTTCTTGTGGAATCACAGGAGGAGCAGACTCTTCCGTTGTTTCTTCTGAGACCAACTGCCACAAAATCCAGGCCATGACATAAGTTTATAATTAAATCAGAAACGCTTTTTCATTTAAAGACAATCTGAGTGGAACTGACCTCAGCTTCAACTCGCCGAGTATGGCAGCCACTCTCAGGATGATAAGTTCTTTTCCCTTCCAACCCAATAATGCGTTTAATAACTGCAGCACCTTTTATTATCTTCAACGTAAAAATCATATATCCCGAAAATCATGTGCATTCTTACCAGTAACAAGCCCTGAAAGTTAGTCTTGCTGTTAAAAGCTCTATTGTGCAGCCAATGCAGCTGAAGCTTCTATACCCAGAACTGCCATGTTTGTTTTTAATTCTTTCTCTATCTTTGCTTCCGCTGCCTGCAGCTTTGCAACATTGTCAGGATTTGGAAGTTCTACTCGTGCTTGTCTTCTCTGGAAACTTCTACAGCTCTGTTGGTTTCTTATGGTCAGCCAATATGTTACAAATAAAATATTATCACGCATGATAAGATAGGAATGTATTTTACCCGCGTCTCTGCTTCCTGCCTCATTCGGGACCATAACGTAAGAGCAAGATGATTTATATCTTCCAAAGGAGCAATTCTCAGCTATCATTGCTCTTAATGGATCTAAAATCTATAAAACAAGTGAAGGATGTTACATGTTCCATCTTAATTCACTCATGAAGACAGGTTGGTTATTATTACAATCTTAAAAATGAAGTGTACTTATACAAATTTAACCCAATTAAAAGTCCATCTAAAGGTAAGTTACTCAAAGCTTCAAAGGTAAGTGTATTATACTTCAATCATCACCATTCTAAAATATAATTCTTAATCCACAAATACTATTAATTAATAAAAAATATTCATGAGAGAATTCATGTCCTGCACCACAGCATGAAATGGCTACAATACTAATGATGACTAAAAAGCAACCATGGTTGAGAAATAATCGTCAGAAATACAGAAGACTTCTGTCGCCCAAAAATTTATATAAAAATTATGTATGTGTGAGCGTGTCTGTGTATGATGAATCATGTATCCAACAATGTAACTATTTTCTTTTAAGAATTGCTTTCATAAATTACAACAAATGATAGAAACTACCCAATGATGATGTCATAAGCACAACATAAATAAATTATATTCAGAAGTCAACCTGTGAAGATAACAGCTTATTCAAGTCTTCTTGTTCCTTTTCACATGCTTACGAGCATCACCATATAGATGCACCCTCATTAAAATCTTGTCACAAGCTTCCGCACCATATCTGCTACAACTCTCAGACAATCCTTGGTTCCTGGCTACCACAAAGATTACAAGCAATAAGTGCAACTACAAAGGCATATGTGTTCCATTTACTAAGTGAAGTTATAAAACTAATTTTGTAGGCTGTTTATTTACCCACACACATTTCCTATGAGGTCCAATGTCACCGAAAACTAATAACAAATTTCTACCTGCTTCAATATGCTTATACCCTATGGCCGTGAACGCTTCGCTGCTTTTAACAACTTCTTTCTCTGAAAATCCTGAGAATAAATAATGCCAAATCAGTTTCAGCGCATCAACCTCAAAGATACTAAACATCTTAGAACTACCACAAGAGTGTTTTGCTTTTTTTTTTTTTGCAATCTTAAGACAGAAAGAATAGATCGCTTCAAGTTAACGTATAATTTCAAATGGCTTTTTGGTCACTTATGCACCTTTCCTGCGCGAGTGGACCGTACAGTTTCTAGCTGCTGATGTCTCTCTGCATCTCAACTCTTACTTATTACCATTACATCTGAGTTTCATAACCAGTCCCACTGGAACTGTTTATCACAGCCCTGAAATTCAAGAACAAATTATAACATTAAATTGATGCACAGAAACAATAGCAACTAATTGATGGATGAATATTTTAAAGTTAAAAAAGTAGATCAATAGCACAAACGGAGTCGCAGAAGAACCATAATGGAGTGCTATATGAACTTAAACGTCATTTACAGCAAGCAACTGAGGCGTATTTTCTACACTTGTCTCTACTATCATCAAACGCTACGATTGCATAAAAGTATACAGATAATCATTGCTGACTACTGAATTTGTAACAGATAATTGCTGACTACTGAATTTGTAAACAAAAGTATACAGACAAAGATAATTACCAAAAATTGGGTCCACGAAGAAACAATGAGTTCGATTTTCACCAAGAAATTTATACAACATACAGCATAAATTCAAACTACATTTGCTCCATTGGTCTAATACAGACTACAGAAAAGGAAAAAATTCAATTTCAGGATTTAGGTGATCTTGATTGAGGATTCAAATCGAAATGAACAGCATTTGCTTAATTCAATTAATTAGCGCCATTCTTCTCTCGAAATCAACAACAGTAAAATTTTCTGATCGAATTAACGAACGGGGAACGAAATCACTTCAAATTGACAACCTTATTCATAATTTAGTAAATCAACGCAAGCACAAAGCATGAATCCACCGCCGCATTTTATCAGTAACCAAACAGTGAGGTGAATCCAGCAAGCTTGGAATTTTACTTCAAAAAAATAACAAAAAACGAGAAAATAAACTAAAAACACAAAAAATGGGCTAACCGTAAACCCGCTGCTGCTTGGCGACCTGCTTCCGGAGCTTACCAGCTTGCTTTCTCTTATAGCATCCATTCTTCTTCTTCTTCCTTCAGGCTCTGTTTCCTTGAAGAGCAGAGAATTGAGATCACGCTCAAAAACGACGACGGACGGAAGATATGGAGTGGACGGATTGAGGCTTATGGATCTGGAACTCTGAAATCGAACTTAGTCTTTTTGAATATACTGGGTTGCGTTGGGGAAGTAAAATGAGCTGAAAAGAGCTGCTCTGTTTTCTGGGGACATGTTTGTGTGATGCTGAGGTGTATGATTTGCTTAGGCTCATGACTGTTTGATGGAGTTGATTGGAAGATCTTGATCATGGGTTTCAAACAGTGGACTTACATTGATCTTTGGTCTTTATGATTGTCCACCTAATTCTTCTTTGAGCACAGCCCATGACACTTTTGTTGAAAAATTTTAAAGCTTTTTTTTTAGAATTAAGGGGCAATATTATAAATGGTTAATACTATGGTAAATTAAATTTTTAATCAAACGATAAATATTAACAAAGTACATTTATTATTATTCATGTTAAAAAAAAGAAGTTAATTAACCTTCAACTATCACACCATGTAATTTATAAATTTTCAAAATTTAGTCATTTTAGCATTACCCATTAAATATAATAAAAATGGCTGAATGTATAATCCTTTGAACTGAATACGCTAAGTTAGTTAAAGAGAAATGTCTTATCTATTAAGACACCTAATGCTTATAGAAAACGATATTTTGGCTCATCAGAGAGAGATTATTCAAATATGAGCTAAAAATACATTGTCTTTAGCTTAATTAGTTTAATCCATTATTTGCTTACAAAACTTTATCACTACAAGCATGATTATTAGACCTGGGTCTGCCTACAGCATCCTTATCGATACCATTCGTACGAATGGTTCAAGTGGCATCTTCCACTTCACGTCTAAATCATTAATCTTGAATGTTTATTTATTATTTTTTAACACGTATTCAAATTTTGTATTATAAAATAAATATTCATATCAAAGAAGCCAAAAAATGCTGAAACATTTTGAGTGTGATGTGTGAAGAAGAATACTTATGTCCCCTCACTTCCAGCAATTTCTTCACAGTTTTCAATGAACCTAAAATAAGATGGGTATTTAGAATAATGTTTGTTACGATGTTTTCTTTACATCTCAATCTAGTTACGAATGCTATATTCATAATGTCATTAATTGAGCGAAAATTGGGAATAATTTATTAGATAAATTCAAACCTTGAGGGTAATAACATTTCTTGATGAATATTATACTATTTTCATAAACAAAAATTCTGCCATTTTCCTCAAAAATATGGTTCTTTTTAATTGCTTACTATCTATTACAAATATATTATGTGATCATGGAATCCATGATTTTTGAATTATTTGTACTCAAACACTAAAGGAACTTCCACCAAATTGTGCACCCTAACTGTTTTGTAAATAATTTTTCAAATTTATTCACCAAATTGTGCAGTCAATTGTTTAGTATAAATAATTTTCAAATTTATTCATCTAAACAAGACAAGTTGATCTGCTTTCTTTTTTTTATTATTTCTAAAGATTCAAGTAGCTTTTCAATTTTTAGCACAATATCGAAATTTCCAAATCACATCATAATGAAGCCAAACTTACCTCCAACCACATAAAATAATAATGGCAGTCACAGATTCACAGAGAATCAAGAAGCGCAATTCTGATCTAGTATATTATTATCCACACACCAAAAATCATAATCCAAAACCCCAAGAAAAAAAAAAATCATTAGTCCCATAACACAAAACTAAACATGATGCATAATTACATATTGGCACTTGGAACCAAAAAGAAAATGTTATACAAAAATTGCATGGCCACACATGCACCCCATTATTTAAGCCACATTCCCAAAAAACTGACCCACTTCCCTAATCTCTAGGCCCAAATCCCAAATATTTTTCCCAATTAACCTTTTATAAAATTTAAGAAAAACCGGAGAAATGGTTTTTCAACTTTAATTATCTGGAGCACGGACTTTAACTGTACTCCGTAATCGCGGATCCCTTAATCAATAAACACGAGTTATAATCATTTTCACAACTTCATCAAAACTTCCGCTAAGATGAGTCACGTGGTCAGGTTAACGGAGGCTGAACTGCCAGTCAGCGACGATTTTTGACGCTGATGAAACGAATTACACCGCACGCCAAGAAAGGCGACTAACGCATCACAAATTTATCGGCAGACCATTTCTCCAATCGGATTAAAATCGGTGGACCATTACTACAATTTCCTTCAAAATCCAAACATTCACAAATCCACATCAAGATCCCACCATTCACAAAATGACACTTGGCACCAAAAATTAGACCCCCATTCTCTAAAGTCTAGATGGACTATCACACCCGAAAAAGCACATGATCATGTCTCGAATCAATTTTGATTTGTTGGTAAGTTTTAATTTCTTTCATGACAGACTATTATAAAAAATACTAATACAATGACTTCCCAAAAATACTAATACAATGACTTCAGACTGTAAGTAAGTTTCTGTCAACTGACTCGAACATAAATCTCCAATTTTTAGTAATCAAATAAAGAAATTAACTGACCATAACACAGAATCTTCAAACACGGAGAGAGAGAGAGAGGATCATTTCCTCAAAAATTTCTGTCGGTAATCCCAATAAAATCCTCGTCTCTCGTTACCATTGCCAATCCTTATTTCTTACTATTTAAAGTTTTAGTTTTTATTTTATTTCAAAAATATTATCCAGTTATATTACCCTCTCCACCAAAACACAGTCCTCAGAGTCCTAACATAATAACTTTTTGCTTTTAGAGAGAGAGAGAGAGAGAGAGACAGAAGGAGAAGACTATCAGATTTTGAATTGATTGAATAATACAAAGATCTGTCTCTCCGTGGGAGAGGGGAGAGAGAGAGACATCCCATTCCTCTGCTGTACAATCCCCACAAGGAGGAGAGAGATGAGAGAGCCCAGTAATCATGCCACCAGGTTCTAAGAAGGAAAAGCTGCCAAGAAAAAGAAAGGAGCAGGAAACCCACAACGGCACATCCAATCCTCCTCCCTCACAAGGTACTTTCTTTGGTTTATTTGATCATTCAATTCATCAATCCTCACTTACCCATCTCTCACTCGATTGTTTCCTGAACCATTTTGAGCAATTTTTTTGTTATTTATCTATTTGGGTAATTGGGTTTTACCAGCTTACATTTTTTTGCTTTGGGTTGGTTGGGATTTTTGTGATATGAATCAACTGGAAAGCTTTGATTTTGTTTAATTTTTCCCATTTGGGTTGGTGTATTTGCGGATGTGATGAGTTTAACTTAATCCTGGGTGAACAAATTGTGGTTGTAATGTTAGTTATGAATCTCTCAGTTCGTACTTATGCCCCTAATGTTAGTTTTGAATTTTTGAATGTTTGACAATTTTTGGTTTCGAATTGGCTTAATGGGTATTTATTGAAGTCTCAGATTTGCATGATTTGATTCTGAAACTCTTATGATTGAATTGAACCATGTTAGGAAGTAATGATGTGAACTTCCCAAGATAAGGATGCGGAGGCTGTTTAGAAAGCTGGAATTGAGAGGGAACTGAAAGACGATTCCGGGAGCAAAGATGTGGTTATTGAGGATGTGCTAAGTCTGGTAAAAGGATCATCTAACGGGGACGATAGAAGCTCTAGCAGTAGTAGTCTGATGAAGAGTCCTTGAGTTGTCGACAGAAGGCGAAAGGAGGATACCCATGCTTCGCTTCTGGAGGAAAAACCTCATAATGATTTGGTTAAGCTGGTCGATCTTCATCAGCTGGGAAGACTACTTGAAGATGCACCAGCTGGGAAGACTTGAAGTCTCAGCTACTACAGAGTATGCCCCTTCTGTTGATTCTGTTAAGCATGGGGTTTCAGCACCTCACAGAAAGTACACCAGCTGAAAGTGCAGCGATCTCTCCAATGATAGTAGTAAAAGCGGGGTTGGAGGATGGTGCAGAGAATGTTACCTATCAGTTCCTGTATCAAAGAAAATTGAGGATAAAGCACGCCATTACTGAACGATACTGCTAAGCGCATCTTCAAGTGTGGTGGAATCTGGCACGAAAGAAATGAGAGTAAAGTAGTGCCATCATTAGACTTCTGGCCCAAGCAGTAATGATGCTGAACCCATCAAAGATCCTGAGGTTCCAGAATATTCTGAAAAGCAGGTATTGTCTGCATTTTTTTCTTCATTGAAAGTTTGATGTTACCTTTTGTTTTGATAATCAAATGCCATTTCTCGCTGGAATTTATGCAGCCTCTGTTGGCTCCAGCCTCACCCGTGGTGCAAAAACATCTTGGCTTAGCTGCTGTGGAATTCTGGATGCATAACAGGCTCCAGATGAGTTCAGGTTGGGATTTTTCATCAAGTTCAAATAACCTGTCTTTTCCTTTTGTCTCTATATAGTTTGTCAATGTTATAGAGCAGACTGGGTCAGTGGGGTACTGAGAAGTGTTTAGATGTAAATAGGATGCCATAATTGTTTAAGTGGTCATTGTTAATTATGTTTCAGAAATTTTAAATTTTGATTCTTACCGATTGAGGTCTCTAGGTGTCTGATTTATGCTTTTATAGAATAAGGGATTGCAGTTCGTGAAAATAGTAGCTTGGCGACTGGAATTGTCAAGATTGGTTGTCATGGAAAGGCCCGTTATGATTTTCTCATATGAAGGGCGCATAATGTTTATCATGTTGCCTGCGGAATGTAAATAGTGGATAGAGAGGCGGTGGCTATGTTATCTGACGGAGTTTAGAAGGAAATTTAGTTACCAACGAGTAGATTTGTCACAATATACAAGTGCTGAGAGGTGAAGCAGTGAGAGAAGAGTAAAGTTATAAGTTATAACAACATACATTGTGCCTGATTTAATGTTTTTTGTTTAAAAGATAAGAAGAGAGAGGAATGTTTGTTTTTCTCCCTAAGAGGGACTTAAAGGCACTTTCAGACTTTGAGCTGTCCTCACGGAGAAGAAATTAGATAGAAGCAGGAATACAAATGTCTTAAGAACTCATATCTGATGTCCACAGTCCCTATGCCTAGAGTTAGAAGACCTTATTCTGTGCTAAGGTTCTGCTGAAGTTTGTTTAACTGATCTTCCTGAATTGCAAGTGTTCATCGATTGTAAAGGTAGGTAGAGATTGTACTTGAGATTAAAAGAACAGGGTCTCATATTTTGTCGTTTAGGAGTGGTTGCTATTACAGCTTTCCAACCTCCAGAGAATCTATTAGGCATTTCTGTTTTAATTATTCAATAAGCGTCCTATATGAATGGGATCTTTTCAAGTGTCAGGTGTTTTCTGGATTTGATCCGAACCTGCTTAAATTGTCCTTGTTATCTGAGAACGTTAAGAGTTTTAGCCTTTAAAGTGCTGAGTCAGATTATTGCTCAACTCTTTGTGCCTGGATTGAGATATATGCATGGGCCTTTCTGCATAACAATTTTCTATGGAATCGACTGGACGAACTGTCGAGTTTGTAGTACCTTTAAACTGAATGTTGGTTGACTTTTCTCAAGGTTTCTGTGATGCAGAAACCTGGCGAAGCCATTTTGTAACCAAGAAAAAGGAGAGCATGAAGGGTTTCGAAGGGACTTCGAAGCCTGTGTATGAAGAATGTTCCGAGGAATTTTGTTGATATTTCCGATATTAGAACTACATTTTTTTTTCCCTAGAGTAATAATGTCGGGCAAGAACCCGATTAGATAAAACCAATTTAAGATTTGTGGCGTGATATTAGATGGTAGGCAGCTGTATATCTCCTGCTTTCTTGCCAACCTTTCTCTCTGGTTAATTTTGCAGAATAGTTTTCTATGATGTTTTTACTTCCCTTTTTATTTGCATTGGTAGGCCAGTGGTGTGACATAAATTTGCAACTTCTTTTTCAATATCAATCGTCAAGTTCAATCCTGCCCCCGTAATTTATATTGGGATGAATATCGTCAATAATAAGGTTTGATGGATGGCTCCCATCAATTTTTTGTTGCTTGTTTGGCATGTTGCGCTCTTTGGTACTTGTAGTCATTAGGTTATCATTGACAACACAAAGTGCATTCAAAGCCGGTTTACTTATCCTATTGATCGGAGTTGAAAACATTCTCTTTACCCTGGTGACTTATGGTTTAGTAACGCAAGGTGGCGTAAATGATCGTCACACTAAAAATTTGCAACTTTTTCAATATCAATCTTCACTTGATTGTTGTAGCCAAGTTTGAATCCCGCTCTTTCATAATTTATATTAGGTTAGAATGTTGTTCTAATAGTAAATGTGTTTTGATGGATGGTTTTCTTCTCCATCACTTTGCTACGTTTGCTCTGGTACAAGCTGAGCGCTTGTAAGTGCATTTACTGCCGGCTTCATTTTGTCTTATTGATCGGAGTTGAAAATATTCTCTTACCTCTCTCGTGACGGATTGTTTGAGAATGCGCGACAAAGAACTGCCACACTAAAAAATTCCCGTGTGTTAAGAACTGTGGTCGATTGTGGTTCATAAATGAGTGCTGAAACATCATGTATTCAATCCAATCATATCACACCATTGACACCATAACCACAATAGGTTTATTCAAATTGAAAAAAATTAGTATGAAAACAAAATAAAATTAACAGAGAAGAATGCAGACGCAGCACACAAACACAAAAGTCACCCAACTCTCTAAGTTCATCTCCTCGATATAACGGTATGAATGACTGCTAACAGAAGTTGCGTCACTTAAAGGATGATCAAGAAGGCCTCCATCGTTCTCTGCAAGAAAAACGGAGTATGTTTCAGTACAAGATTTTTAAGAAATGGAATGGGTATTTAAGGGGTTCGCCTGATAACCATTTTGTCGCAACATGTAATTTTCATCTTACCAAGCGGGAATTTCTGATACGAAGTTCGGATCTCCTTTTGCAAACTGAAGTTGCACAAATGAGGTTAGTAGTTAATAGTACAGAGCAAAATAGTTCAAACAATTGTATGCATCTGTTATTGTGGATGGCAATGACTTAAAGTTACCCCATGGCAAGGAGAGTGAGGGTCCATAATGGTAGCAGCTGTGGCTGCAGACGGCAAGCTCTCAGACGTCCAAGATCGAAGATGGTTGATACCGAAATAGCCGAAGCTGTTTCTACAACCCGGCGAGCAGAGCGAATGTCACAAAGAACCCAGGGTCGGCAGCATTTCCATGGGGGAAGAGGCAAGGAAAATGCGCCGGGAGATCAAAAAGCAGGACCTACAAAAAGCCTCGCTCAGCATTATATACGAAAAAAGAAATTTCACCACGCAAAGTGTAAACAAGAAAGAGAGACAGCTCAAGCGGCTAAGAGCGCTAATATCACGAAACCGTGGTCGATTGCTCTCCGGTTCATGGCCCAACCCCTCCAATGCCCAAAACGATGACATACATGCAGAAATTGAGGACCAAGCAGCCCGCAACGGATTTAAAACTGCTGGTTGGGCCATTTCTGCAGGATCAAAAGCTGCTGGATGGCAGAAAGGATATGTACTTGTTGGCTGCATGTGTTAAAGCACAGATGATCATATTATATATATGGCATGGAAGAAGGCTTTGGTTCGTTTGCCATAAGGCTGTTGGTTCCAAAAGGGCTAAAATGTGGGCCGTAAAGGAGGTAGATGCTTGACGATCAAGGCAAAACCGAGCAAGAAATGTCCAGATTCTTACTTGCTCACATTTTTAAGTCTTCTTTTAGGGTACATTCTTTCTTTCTTCTTCTTCTTCTGCTAGGGTTTAGTGTCATTAGACGGTCCCTAAGAGATCAAAAGGCTATATTCCTATCCAGATGGACACATATTATTATTATTTAATGTCGCTCTTAACAATTGTTTTGTTATTTTAACACAAACGATAGATTGAACTACTCTAAATTAGATGGAGGACTCGAACCGTATACAAATGAGCAAACACACTATCCTAGACAAAATGACCTGACCCACAACTGTAATAAGAGTGTAGCATGCCAAGGTTGGTAAGAACTTCAAAATCAACTAGAGAAAAATATATCACCTATCCGCGCTGTTATTGTCCGCAATAAGAGTTGGGTGCAATCTCATATTTATCTTTCTGGCGTTCTTGAATATAGACAGCTTTAAGAAGTGATTTCCACATTATTTTTCTCACCTACACTCTATTTTTATCTTTAATTTTCTACTTATTTATCAGCAGAAGATTGTATAGAAGAACAAAAGAGGTGCGGAAGTAATCATCGGTGCTTATAAACTTGATTAATTGTTCAGATGGTAGCTAAGCCATAAAGTCACATGAAGTGCAAGAAACTTTCGACACGTACAAGACGCTGCGTTTTGGCCTTTAGTGAACCGGAAACCACCTGCCCAGTCTCTTCCACTTAACGTTGGTTTTCTATGCTGACCATTACCGATTAACGGTCATGCTGGGTAGCCCGCCATTTTCAAAGCCTCAGAACCTCCACAGTTTCCACTTTCACTCTCCATTGCACGCTCCGATTTCCACAAAAATCTTGCCGAAACTTCCGAATGCTTGGTGGGTTTGATGAATTACACCAAATTGACCACCCCATCTTTACAAATCACTGTTTCGATTACCTAAAGAACCAAAATCTAGACCAAGCTCGCGTAGTTTTCAATGGAATTCCTTCCCAGTGTTGATTTGTACACGATGATGATCACGTATGCGCGAATACGCAGGCTCGATGATGCCTCAAACTGTTCTACGAAATGCCTGAGAAAGATACGGTCTTTGGAATTCGATGATCAAAGGATGTTTGGATTGTGGGGATTTGAGTAAGGCTAAGGAGCTTTGATGGAATGCCGGAAAGAGTGTTGTTTCTGGACGACGGTTATGAATGGGTTCTTGCAGTTTGGTGAAGTTGAGATGCAGGAGCGGTTGTTTCACGAGATGCCTGTGAGGGATGTGGCGGTTTGGAATTCAATGATTCATGGATACTTTAGTAATGGAAGATGTGAAGACGCTGGGCAGTTGCTTAGAGTGATGCCTGTAAGAATGTGATTATGGACTTCTGATGACTACGGACTTGACAGAATTGGGAGTGACGATGAAGCTTTGCTATTTTTTCTGAGAGATGGATGGGTTCTGTGCATAACCCACTTGGACAACATTTGTGGTGTGTGTAGACAGCTTCTGCAAATTTGTTGCGTTTGGATTTAGGTGTTCAGATTCACGGTCAGATTGTCAAGTTAGGTACTTCTTTTGACGAGTTTCAGTTGCCCCACTATAACACTTCTTTTATAAAACTGCAAATGCAATGGAGAATTTCACAAGGTTTTTAAGGAGAGCTTGATAAAATGTGGTAGCATGGACGGCGCTTAACAGGATGTGGTTCGGAACTGTCAACACGAAGATGCGTTGAAGGTTTTCAGGGACATGCTGAAATCGGAGGTCCTTCCTAATCAAGCCCTTTCACTAGTGCTTGAATTCATGTTGCGGATTAGAAGATCTTGATCGAGGCAAGGAGATTCAAACGGCAGCTATTAAGCTAGGTTTTGAAACCGATGTCTTTGTTGGTAATTCACGATCGTCTTGTATACCAAATGTAGCTATTAAATGATGGAGTTGGGCATTTAAGAGAAGAATTGGCGATAAGAATATTAAAGTCATGGAACTCAACCATAGTCGGATGTGCACAACACGGTTGTGGCATGGCTGGACACTCTTTAACCGAATGATACGCACAGGTTTAGAGCCAGATGAAATCACATTCACGGGGCTGCTTTCTGCATGCAGCCATTCTGGGATGTTGCAGAGCAAGACGCTTTTTCTAATATTTCTCTCAGCGGAAATCTGTTGAGGTGAAACTGAGCAATGAAGCGCGTATGGTAGATGTCTTAGGTCGATGTAAGAGCTGGAAGAAGCAGAGGAGCTGATTAAAAATATGTCTGTGCTTAACAAGACAGTATACACTTACTTCTTTTGCACGATGCATTGCAATTTCTGATGTGGCTGAAAGAGCTGCAAAGCACATTGAAGATTTTGACCCGGGGCATTGTAGTGTTTATGTTTTTACTGTTCAATTTATATGCTTCTGCAAATAGATGGAGTGATGTCTCGAGAATTGAGAGTAGATGAAACATTCTAGAACTAAAACAACCTGGTTACAGTTGGGTTACTTAGTGAGCAAATTTATCAGAAACTGATTGCTAGAAGGAAGATCGGCGAAGTTGTTTACATTTTCGATCAAAGATCGCCTTGCATGATACTGAGACTGAAAAATGAAAAATATGTCGCCTTACCACAACGAGAGGCTTCCTGCTACTACATGAAAGATAGTTGGACATGAGATAATTGTAAGAGGCTTTAGTCATCTTTTTCGGGAGCAATCCTCCACCAGATTCAACTTTAGTCACCAAGCGTGACCGAAGACAGGATTTGATGGGAAAGGAGAAGAGGACAATACATGTGTCTCGACAGCGTGTGCAGGAAGGCAGAGAAGGGGAAAGAACAAACCACACAAGATTAAGGCACTGTAATATGGAACTATTTTGTAACTGTTGTTTTAGAGTTAGATCAAGTGTTTTAGAAAATAAAACAAAAACAAAAAGCAATTAAGCAAGTATGATTGTTTTTTGTTGATAGAATAAGTATGACTTAAGTGCATGAAAAAAGAACAACAGAGTCAGAGAATTCAAAACATACTAAAACCTAAGTTCAACATATTGATGAATGAAAGGTTAAAATGGGTGAAGATTGGAGAGTTTTGACTTGTAAAGCCTCATTCTCGATTGGCTACGTGAGGTGCATGCATGCTATACATTCACCATCCAATGCTCATATGTGATTTTCTTCACATCTGACCGTAAATCACATATGACCGTTGGATGGATGTAATATACGCATATACACACTCATCGTAGAAATTTCATTCCTCCTTCTGGCCATCAGATTTTCTTTTCTATGTTAGAGATTATGATCTTGCCAATAAAAGTGACACACAAGGAAGTGAGATGTGGAAGAAATCAAAGAATAGAAACTGGAGCGGTACCACTTAAGCATAAGCTACTCAAAATAATAATGATACGATAGATAATGTAGTATTTAAGGCAGTATGGTGAAGAAATTAAATACCAATAAAATAGATATTTCGAAAAGCGAAAGTGAGAGTTCCATTCTCCATTCGTCTAGTAGAAATGCTCTCTCCCCAACTATTTATATTCATTATCAAGGGGAAGATTAATTATGTTTAAACTCAATTGTTTCTTCGTTATAGATATCACCACAACGAAACGATTCTTCGTTTTTTCTGGGTAAGATACAGCTCTGGGGCTGCAGAGTTAAAACTGTTGATGGTTGAATACTGTCATCTTCTCCTTTGCCTATGTAAATAGTATTAGTAATTTTCTCGCCGGAGATAAAAGATATAGATGTCTGTGAAGAATGGCGGTGGAGCGAGAAAGCGACTTACAGCTGCAACCTTATAAGACAAAATGCTAACAATGGTGATCGAGCTACAAAGACACAGATGTGAAACATGGAGGTTGAACTGTCAATACAAATGTTGATTTTCTTGCATTTTATTGGCTTAGTTCTAGCCAGGAATTATTGTAAAATGTCTTATCTAATATTTTCAAGCTATCATATTTTTAATTGGATTAATGTTTCTGCACGAAAAAATTTTGCTGGCTTTCGATACGATGTCAAAGCGGTACTAAGAGTCAAAAACTCAAAAAGCAAAAAGAAGGAAGCCGTATTAAGCCTTAATATAGAGGCTGAAACATCAGGATTTTCAACTAAAAATGAAAGCAACCATGCTTAAGAAATTAGGCACGACTTATCCTTCTGCCTTCTCCAGCCATTGACATGGATTTTCAGTCGACGATTTAGTTTTACTTTTCAACCTCGTTCGGGTTTTCTTCAATTTTCGTCAAATCCAATTTCAGTGGAACCCTAACTCGTACTAAATCTTACTACAAATGTTTTAGGTTTTATTTTGTTTGAAAGGACGACTTTAGCCTTTCCACGTAATAACTTCAGCAGGATTATTTAACGAAGATTGACAGAAATTTGAATCTTCGACCAATAATTGTTAATGGGACTCACCGTGGAGTAGTTTAATTAACAATTTTTACCTTGTTATTATTATTATTTTTTATTGTGTGAACTTTTTGGACAAGTATTAGTCGAAGTCTTGTTGTTTTTGTTCCCAGCCACGATAATATTATAAACACTTAATTAAACCTTATAAATCTCTACATTTGGAAATATTGTTACAAGATCCATAAAGAAATAGAAAATTGGAGGAGCCAACGAAAAAGGGAAATTAAATAGCAAAATTGAAATTTTCTTTGAGAAGCCAACGGCACTGCTTTGAGAGTTGCTATATAATGGACTCTGCCTGACTATACTACTACCAAATCGAGTCTCGTAGCGGAGATCATCAATGGCGAGCCGCGCTACCATCGACCGCGCCGATCATCATGCGGGTGGAGAACCACCGCACTGAGGCAGCTCCCTGAAATCCAAACCAAAGACTTCAATTTGGTCCCCGAAGACGAAGAAGAAACTGCGCGAAAGCCGGAAATTAACAAGTCGGAAGAACTCGAAGCTGATCTTGAAGTGAAGGTGTTCGATGTAATGCCTGAGAGAGGCGATGACAATAAAAGCGAGAATGGGGTTTCTCAGTTGCATACAAATATAACGTTGTAGATCGATGATAGAGAGAGCACGTTGGGTTGCTTGATTTGCAAGTACGAAAGAGGAAATGGAAGGAAGGAGAGAGATGGAGGGAAGATGAGTGAATCGTTAGCGTTGAAGACGGCAAATGGAGGAGCTGAAGAGAAAGAAGAGGAGGAGCTGATGGTGCTGTTAGCTGGGCGGCGAAAGAGTGGTAGAAGACAAAGTGGGCTCTGCCTGTGGTGTGGCGTTGGCGGCGTGTGCTGGGATTGTAGCTGCTGTGGTTTTGGCTGGAAATGTGAAGGCTGACAATAGAAAGAAGAACAAAACCAAACAAGATCAAGACATTGTAATTTTGATCAATGTAGGGTTTGGTTTTTTTGAACACTGATATTGTTTGTTAATAAGATTTTTCGTCTTCTTTGGAAGACTTCACTACGATGAATTTTTACTTATAAATCTTTTTGACAAAAGTCTCGTAATGGACTTTCACACAGTGTGCGAAACTCACTGTTTATGATGAATCTCACCCTTGTGAGAGTTTCGACTCACACAACGAACTGTCACAAAGAGGCTTAAGAATGTGTTTAGACAAGTCGTGACTTTTCGGAGAGAGTTCGAGTTGGTACTCGAAAAAAAAGACCCCACTACTAAATTCATATGGTGTAGTGCTCGTGAGACGGAATATGCACTCTCTTATCAAAGATGAAAATTTGATGGAAAAAGAAAATATTCTTAAATGATTATTCATTTTTGATCTTAAATAAAACTCGTACTATTGTTGCGTGAAGTTGTAACGAATCTTTCTGCTTAATATAATTTATCTAGTTTAAAACTAAAAAAGAAAAAAATGTTCATGTATTTCATATTTTTTTTTCTATAGTTATCAATAAGTTTTTAAGAAACACAAATATGATTCTTTTGGTTGAGAGAATAAGTATGACTTTCTGGTTCATGAAAAAGAAACAAACCTAATAATAAACCCAAATATACTATAAATTTTGCTCAACTAATTGATGAATGAGAGGTTAGAGAGTTTCAACTGTGTCTAAAGATTTTCTTCTCCATATTAAGGAGCAAATAAATGATGGCAAACTGGAAAGTCTGGATGCTTTACTAGGATTAGATGATAATCAACAAGATTATGGTCATAAGCATAGAAATCAGGAAATGAGATGGGAGAGGAAACCAAAGAATCCTTTCCTTTTGGGCAACCTTTATCGGTTTGTTATTTTGACAATTGTTTGATAGTATATGACAACTTTATTTTTCCCCTTAAAAGACTCACTAATTAATTTCCACTGGGAAGGGCAACAAATAGTATATTTGTACACCAACTTTAGCGCCATCAATTTCTCAAGTGAAACTTCCATTTTCATGCAACAAAAGTAAAAATAATTTTTTCTTTTATTACATATTGAACACCCAATTCCCTCTCTCTTTGTTAGCCTGTACCAGCATTGCTCCTGGGGAGGACAATTACCGGGGATTGACATGTCAATGAGCATGGAAGCTGAGGTCGAGTGGGGCTGCCAAAGAGCCTGAAAAGCCGATAGTCCGAGCCACCGAGGTGGCTGATACAGTCAAGGCCGTGAGGATTCCGACTATGTCCTTCCGTCTCCTGAGTCTCCTTATTCAAGGCTTGATTTGGAGACATCTCGTTTCCACAACATTCAGAATGGTGCTTATTTGGAGAAGGAGATCACATGATTCGACAAATTGGAGAAAGGTAAATACCCGATTTAAGCTGGATGAGACATTAGCCCTCTTCATTTTGACTGTGAGCTAAACTTGGGACCTGGGAGCTTGATACGCTTTTTGCTTGGAGTGATTTCGGCGCATTGACGATTACAAGAAGATTGAGATATACGTATTCCCTATCTTCAGCGATGAGCCGAAATAGCCTTCCTCGATCATGACTTTGAGGATCTTGGCAAGGATGACATTGAATGTGTCGTGTTGATGAATTTCAACATAGCATGCCAATAAGTTTTGCAACTAGAGTGTCTAAGAGTTTAATCTCGCTTTTATTAATTATAATTATCTGCGAATTATTGAAGCAGGTTTTGTAGCAATTAGGTGAAATGTCAAGAACTCCTTTAGGCAATATTATTTTATTTGCATCCGAAATTACAAATAAAATTATTAAGGAATATAAAAATAATTAATTATTTTAGAATACAATTGTCGTGGCAATTTAATTGCAGGTGAGATGTAAAAAGCAATTGACAGGGAATACATCGCTCATTAGGCAATTAATTATCGATGGCGATTAATAAATATTGCCCTGTGAAAGCAAGAACACCTGAGTTGTTTACAATCACATTATTTTTCGACCCCACTTCTTTAACTTTATTTTTCTCTCTGTTTGTAGTCTCTCTTTTTCTTCTTAAAAACATAGGTTATGAATTCAAATACAAATTAATCTTAAAGAAAAAGAGCCATATTCAAACATCAATTTTGCATTTTATCGTGTATTATCGAGCAATCTTTTCAGTAGTTGGTGAAAAAGAGCGAGGATAGTGTGAACAAAACGTAAAATACAATTATTGATAGTCCAAAATAGCTATCGGGTAAACCGTAAAAACAGCTTATCGATAATCTATGCGTAAACAACTACTTCATTACCTGTGTGAAACAAATTACCTGCAGTAACTGTGCGTAAAACAACTATTGGTAATCTGTGCAAAAACAGCGATCGGTACTCCTTGTAAAATAGCTATCAGATTGCGTAAAACAACATCGATAATCCGCAAAAACAACTATAGATAACTGCAAAAGCTCTATCATTTAAAATTGTGTAAAAACATATATTGGTAATCCGTGCTAAACACCAATTTGTGAAAACTCACATTTGATTTTCGTTCTATTATTTTCTAAAATAGTATTGTGCCTATTTTTGAATGGTGTTGTTGTCACAGGAGAGACAGGAAAAAAAAGGAGGAGAACAGGAGAGAGAGGTAAGAGAGAGGGAGAGAACTACAAGTAGGAACGTCAAATGAGGGTGTGCTGTGCGTGGTTGTACGCGCATAACCTCACCTTCTTGTCTTTTTTTTATCTGTTTGCTTAGTTTATCTCCTTCCTTTCTCCCTCCTTCACCCTCCTTTCTGTGCAAAAATAAATTGAGACCAAATGTAAAACCGAATCAAAAAATACCGAACTAATACCAAAAGTCTCCGAACGTGTTCGGTAACCGATACTAAAATAAATTTTGGCACGAATCGATGGTCTTACCATATTTTCGTGAATACCTAACCAACCGAAACAATATATATACATATATATATATATTGTACTTTTTTATTAGATAATATATATAATTCTAATAATCTTAGCCGCGATTTGCTGAGATTATTAGGAATTATATATATTAAGAATTACAGTTTTAATTTATGTTTGCCCATCCCTACAACGCCAACCATCACCACCACGCCCATCTGACAAACTATCTCAACGCCAACCATCACCACACTCCATCTTCTCCATTTTTCCAGATTTCCACCTCCATCTCCCACCACCACCTGGTCCACTTAAATTCAAAACCAAATTCGGCTTCTCTCGACCGGGCGCAAATGAGTCCATCGTCATTGAAGTTTCTTCCGACAGGTTTGGGTTTGCTTAAGTGATTTGGGAAATTTGGGAATAATTTGGGTTTGGGTTTGCTTGCGGGATTTGGGTGTTCAATTTGGGAATTTGGGTTTGCAGGATGGGTTCGCAGGAGATTGGAGCAGGAATTTTTATGGGTTCTGTGAATTGCAAAGTCTGGGCAATTAGGCTAATGAACACGATAATTATGGGTTCTGTGAATTACAAAGTCTGGGCAAAGTCTGGAGCAGGAATTTTTATGGGTTCTGTGAATTGCAAAGTCTCGGCCAAATTTGGGTGGCTTGGGTGTTTGTGTGTATTTTCTTGCCGAGTTTTCTGTGAATTGCAAAGTCTGGGCACGGAAATTTTTTGGTGGTTTCGGGGATTTCTAATACCGAAATGGAACCGAAAATTTCAGTATCCCGAACATTTCGGTTCGGTTTCGGTATTAAAAATCCCCTCCCCGAAGTTTCGGTTTCGGTAATCGGGATCGATAGTTTGGTTCGGTTACCGAACCGAAACCACCCCTACTCCTTCTTCTCTTACAATTATGGGTCTCATCAATTGACTAGATTATTTTTAGGTTATCTGGTTAGTTATTCTGGAAAAATATGATGAACCGAAATATAGCTGCTACACCAAAATTAGGCTCAAAGAACCAACCAAATTGACTTAACGAATAAAGTAGAAATACGGAAACAAAAACAGTAATTAGACCGGAAAATGCGATTGCATTATCAATAAAGAGTTTGATTGCAGGTCTCTTTTTTCTACTTTCAACAAGGTATGGGGAGAGAACTAAGGGATTGTTTGTTTTGTAGTCATTGACTACTGTTTGGGGTTGTAAAAGCTCTTGTCCGTCCTCTCTATGTTGCCATTATCTACCTGTGATAAATGCATAACTATGAAATGTACACAAACACAATTGTGTACCTATAGGCTATAGCAACGGTAGAAAAAACCAAATGTACATAAGCTGTGACCAAATGTAAATTAACAAATAATCCTGTTTTGATTTTCCAAAGTTAAAGTAACATCCAATATGCATATGAAAAAAATCAGAATTATTCAACTCTTGTTCTAATCAAAACAAACGTTCTGCACACAGCTTAGAAGAAACTACAACCGCCACTAACACATGTGCTAAAGAGGAATCAATCAATATATATCATAGCAAACAATGTTATATAGCAAAGGACCTAGTTTTCCCTCGATATCAAACCCAGGACCTCTCACTTATGTAAAACATACAACTACATCGCAGTATTAAGTAGCCTTGAAACTGTTTATGTTCAAAGTTTGATACTTGACCTCAAACGGTTTCTCTTGTTTGTCAACTTTCCAGCACCAGATAGCACAATAATATGATTAGTACAGGTGCATGCGAAAAACATGGTGCAGGGGGAAACTCGCATCCGATTGAGGATGCCACGGCAGCCAAATCCCAAACCTCAACCTTCTAATATGGCAGCGCCATTGCATTCAAAATTTAGCAGGAACATTGTCCACATCAAATTTAGCATCGTTCATCGCAAGTTTACTTGTGCTTTGTCCATGTCAAATGAAATACGAAGACGCTGGATTTGAAAAGAACATACTTCTAACACAACAGAATCTTAAAACAAAAATAAAACCACCATGTTCAATTGCAAACATTGTACCAGAAAAAAAATCAGAAGCTCGGTGTTAAAAGTATGGATTACAACTCATTATAGTGCGAAAAAATTAATGCTCACTACAAAATGTAGATAAGAGACGAGCTCATTCATCTTCTTGGCTGCGCAACCTGGCCAGCTTGTTCGTAACAACAACATCAAGCTGTGCGGCTCTCTCAACAATGTCTTTCCTCTTCCTTGTGGACACATTGTGTGCAATCTCAGCGCAGTAGGTCCTGATTGAGATGAGGTGAGAAAAACAACGCAAGTTAGAAATGTCATGTGAAAACTAAATCAGAACATAGAGGCAAAACAAAGGTCCTCAGTTTACCTATTGTGCATCATCAGCAATTCAAGCTCCTTGACGTTGTGCACAACAAACTTCTTGAAACGATTGGGAAGATAATGGCGGGTCTTCTTGTCTGACCCATAACCAATGTTGGGCATGAGAACACATCCCTTGAACTTTCTTCTGACACGAGAATCAATACCCTTTGGTCTTCTCCAGCTGGGCTGTCAAAGCAACAGTTTTTGAACATGATTAGTTAGAGCAATTTACACCAAGGAAATGAAAAGGACCACCTAACAAACAATGTAGGAAAAGCAGATGTTTGCAGGGTTAAAGTAACAGAAAGCCGATAAGAATCAAAGCTAACTGTGTCGCAAAGACCTGTAAACTTTTATGTATGCCCTGTTAAACGAAATGTCCAGCCACAAATAATAAATCTGGACATCAGATACCATAGGCAAACGACTCCAAAATGATACAACAACAATACATATTCAAACACCCAACCACATACTAGACACAACAGAAGAGCAATCACAAATGAAATTAAACTAAATGTTCAAACTGCAATCTCAGTCGAAAGATGGTGATTTTAACTTAATAATCACAGAAAGTCATTAACGTTAAGTATTTGCATCACGGATTGCAGACTTAATTCCAAACAGAAACAATTGAAAAATTAGTAATCTTAAGAAAACAAAAGAAATTACTGAAGTGGTAAATGAAGATCGGAATGCAACGTAGATCAGATGGTAGTGCATGTGAGTATTCATCATTCAAATTGCAGAATAGATGGGTACAAATCATCACTTCTTGTTGCATATCCCCTAAAACTAAAACCCTTTTGTTGAACAAACAAGTAAAACCAAAATAAATAGATAAACACAGTGAACAAGACCGAAACAAATTCCGAATATTACCCACAAATCAATCAATCAAATGGTAAAAATCCAGATTTTTATTGCTAAAACAGATCAGATAGTCGATCACTAATTCACCCCACTGCATCTTAAGATGCAAGTAAGACAGGGCATAATAGCTATCCTCATATCCATCAAAAACCAAGTTTGAATAACGAAATTGAAAACAAATATCGCTTCGACACCCGGAAAAACCATTGTTCCACACGTTTGCAATGAAATTTTAGAAAAACCAATCAAATGGTTATATAAACCTATACAAACAAACCAATTACAAAATTAAATATATGACACAATGGAATCAGATATAAGTATGTCTATCACCATCTTGCATCCATTGTAAAATGCAAGTAAGACTGGGGCGACAACAGTATCATCATTTTCTCCAGATAAATCGACACTAAAACAAAACAAAAATTCAAAAAAATTAGGAAAAAATGGCAGATGAAGGATTTTGGTATTATACCTTGACGGAGGCCTTGCGGTCGCTCTGGGGCCTCTTGAAGTGCTTGACCCGCTTCTTCACGATCGACTTCTTCAGCAACGGCACCGCCATTTTCACTTACCTCCTGCAAATCCAATCAAAATATCGAAATTGTATTAGCTAAACCCTAACCGAATCGAATGAGATATATATAGAACAGATCTGAAACCCTAGGCGAAAGCGGCGGGGAGAGAGAGAGAGGCTTACAGTGTATAGGGTTTTTGCTGAGCCGCCGAGCTGCGGATTCTACCTTGGGACGTTGGTTTTATAAGCGAAGAGTGGGAGATATTGGGGTTGCTAGGGTTTTGTGATTTGGGGGGTGGACTAAAATTTGGTCTGTTTGGCTAATGGGTTTAACATAACCCCGCTTAAAGGATATGGGCTTGAAAACTGGGCCTAGCCTATTGCTCTGTCAAAACTTAGGGAGGAGGGCCCAAACATTACCCATCCTAATATCCTACGGTTGTTATTAAAGAGTAAAGTTCTCTCTTTTACCAGTGAACTCAGCGGCTAAAAAGTAAGGGTTCTTTAGAGATAAGCCCTTGCAACTCCTATTTCT
>CM031080.1:41396137-41406482 GCA_018257905.1 Gillenia trifoliata | reverse complement strand
TCAAAGTAAAAACTATTGAAATTAATACTCCCCATGATTGAAGATGGTCAGAACTCCAGTATAATTCTCTTGAGCACAGCGGAAAGAGCGTGCTGATAACGTGTTGTGGACAGTTTTTAGGGAAGGGTGCGGCAAGAGAAGAATAGAGAGAATTTGGTGAAACTGTAGTGTATGTGGAATATGTAATTCATATATTCCACATACCAGGTGCCTTTATTTATAGTAATACAAGTACAAGTACAATAGGATACTAATCCCTTACAGAACGGAATAGCCTAATCCATATCTACCTAGGATTTACACAATCACATTTAACACATGTTATAAATTATCTACAACAATTTTGCATAAAATGTACATAATCAACAAATTAGATTAAGCTCACGTCTTTGGCAAAAAGACATTTTACATGTTAATTCATAAAAAAGGAACACCAAGAATTCTATGGTGATCCGCAGTAAAAGATAACACAAGCTTTACATTTTGAGTTGTGTGTTTTTTAGTCAAAAATTTAACGGTTAAAAAGTCTAGAGTATAGAAAATTTGAAAGAAACATTACACTAGTTAGAATGCCCACATCCCAAAAAAAATGCCCAACCTCTCTACACAAGTGCATACCTATGCAAAGACAAAATACATAATTAGTAATATGACCCTCGGGGTGAAGCCATTTATAAATAAACCCAAACCTTACACTCCTATAGAAGAAAATCCAATCTTCACACACTTGCCCCTTCGAGCGTTAGAAACTACTTGTTAGTTTGCCGGTATTTTTAGAGGAGATTAAAAATTTAGAGGAGAGTTCTAAAGACATCTCATTCTTATTGCAAGTTTGCAACCTTGAAGAAATCTGAATACCAGAGCCCAAAAAAATGAAGGAATACCAATGTGATTAACAAGTTTTTAGTTTACAGGAACTAATGGAGCAATTGAAAAGCTTGTGTGTTTCCTCTCCTATAATTGAAATGGAATTAGATTTCAGGGCCTAAATAAGATCATTTTTAGATTGTAACTTGAATGGTTTTATGAATCTAATTTAGGTCCAAAATTAAAGATACCAATTAAATTCAACAATTAATTTATTTAAATTTCAAAATGGAAAAGTTTTGTAATCATATACTTACAACCAAAACCCATACAAACAAACCAAAATACGCCCCAGATGTAAAATTTTATACACATACATACATATGTACATAAGTTATTTCATAAAGAAAAATATATATAGGTACACAAATAGATACAAGGTTCTCAATAGCGCTAAGCGCTAGTCCGGCGACGAGCAAGGGCCTAGAGCCTAGGGGCCTAGGTAGGTTTTTTAATTTTAATTAAATTTATTATATAACAATAAAAACATATAAATAAGTGACTACAATTGATTGAATACATTAAATAAAATATGTATTCAGAGTTATTTTACAAGAAAGAAAGTCTAGAGTTATTTTACAAGAAAATTATCTTCAAACTCTTAACCTAAAAAAATAAAAAATAAAAAACTTGAACTGCCTAGCACCGCCTAATTGCCACCTAGAGGCTTCACCGATTTTCTAAACGCCTATAGGCCCTATTGTAACATCCCGTAAAAAGTTTGTTATAAAATAATTCCCGGGGGGATAATTTGGACACGTGTGTTATTATTTTGTACACGGGATCGTGTAATTTTACTGTTTTGGTGGGTGCACAATACTCCTAAAACTCAAAATTATATTTTTCCTTCTCTTCTTCCCTGTCATTTTTCTTGCAGACTTCTCCCTTATCTTTTTTTTTTCATTTTCTTTCTCTTTCTCGCTCTTTTCACACCGTTTGTGAACGTCGACGAAAACTGTCGAACCGAGATGAACTAAAATCACCACAATCTTCGTCTCGACTCCCTGGACTCAACGGTACAAACTGTTTGTCCAAACTCCCGACCGTTTGACGAGAAAAGCACATGGAAGAACGGAACCTTCCCAGTGATTTTCTCACCATTTTAGACCGAGGTGAGGTTTCTAACTACCACCAATGGATTCCTCACGTTGAGTAGATGAATTTTCTTATGTCATTTGCTTGATTTGGTTGAGTTTTGACGTAGTTCGACAAAACTACCGTAGCCGCGGACTTTCAAGGCAATTACAAGTCATTTTCCAAGCTTGTACGACCAAATCTAAGGTACACCGTCATTCTACTCCTATCTAGCTTCATTTTGGTATAAAGAACGTGAAATTTGGCCAAAAAATGAAAAAGTTATGGAGATTTGAAAATTTCTCCAGAAACCGGCCAAAATTCCGGCGACGGCGACGACCGGCAGCGGACGGCAGCCCCGACGACCGGAGCATTTACAGTGGTGACCGGTCCAGACCGGTTGGGTGACGTCAGCGATGACGTCACCGATGACGTCACCAACCGGTCCCAATCAGGCCGGGTGACGTCAGCAACAGGCCCAATCAGGCCAATGACGTCAGCAGACAGCATAATATTCCTTTAACGCCGTTAGGAATATTTCGTTAGATCTAACGAAGATGCTGGAATATTCCGTTAGATCTAACGGCGTCGTTGTTGAATATTCCTTTCAATAACTTTGTGACGCCGTTAGTTTGACCGGCTCAGGTTGACCGCGCGTGAGCCGAGGCAAGCCCGCACGTGAGGGCGCGTGGGACCTTATTTTTAAATTTCGTCAATTCGAGGCGACTCGTGACGACGTGTACTACCTAGGGGTAGTACGTATGGTACTTTACGGAGTGTTTCGGACCTCCGTATTGAGCAAACAAAGGATATGTTTAATTTATTAGTTAAGTAGTAACCTTTATGAGTTTAATCATTAGTACAGTGATATCTCATATAAGTGAGACTTATCTAGAGGATTACCGGGGCTACCTAAGATAGAGGGGCTATGACCCGGCTACTTACAGGTGAGTGAGTGGGTCTTTGTTTTGATGAAGATACTATTATGTATGGTTTTCACTGCTTTCTTTAACTATTAGCATGACTCATATCATATATGATTGTTGGAGGTAGAACATTCGTATTATATTTGCCATGCATATTTTTATAATGTTGCTCATCAGTAGATGTGTAACACCCCGGGTATCATTACTCAGTCCTATGGCCAAGACTAGCCTTGACGTTTGGAGTTGTCACTATCAGTACTGCTACGCAACTTTGGATCCATTGTAGGTACTAGCCTGTTCTAGGTTGCACTAGGCAACTCGAACTTGTGTGACGCACTTTGTGCACGACGATTAGCATTAGACTCGCGTCATTGTAGTACTCAGCGTATTTCTTAGATACTTAGTATGTTCCTCGTAGCTTATCTACTTGGGCTTGTGTGTTTATATATGGATGAGTAGTCGGTTTGATTTTCGGGGAGTACCCATATTATTGTTATAGTATTTTGAGGATCATACCGGAGAGTATGACGTATTTTCAAAAACTATACATGTTTTCCAGTGAGGGGATAATATGTTATTGAAAACAAAGGTTTTATCAAACTTTGCTTTTGACCCACTCACCTTTTTATGTTTTGCGCCCCTCCAGGACTTAAAGGTGGATACGTTTATCAGAGACATGAGGGCTTGCTTTGGCTGTGGTTGGCAGTTCTGACAATTACCTCCAGATTATGTAGGATTTGCTCCTACGTTTAGTTAACTTCTATTTATACATCCTCACGAGGATGTGAATGATTTTACTCTATGCACTATATACTATGCTTTGACTGTTATGCACCTGTAATAATGGGTTTTATCCTTCACCGCACTTCTACTTTCGCTTCCAACTCTAAATTTACTCACTTTTTCACTTTTACATGCATAATTGGCTTTCATCACTTAACACATGTCGGCCAGCACTTCCCGACACCTGGCATGTCAGGATCGGGATGTGTCACCTAATCAGGGTGCCTAGCCTCCGCCTAAGCCGATTTTTAGAATAGTGAATAGATATGTACATATATGACTCCAACTAAAAATTAGATTTTAAGAATTCAAATTAAAACTAGGCTTGAAATCAAGAATGAACAAAATTAGGTTTGAAATTAGCTAATTTGGGTTATATAAGGAAAATTGCTAAGGCTATCTCCAATGGGCTAGAAAATTTGGAGTCAAAAGCCATATTTGACTCCAAATATGGCACAATCGCTCTCCAGTGCACGGGAAAAATTGAAGTTATATATGACTTTGGAGTCAAGTGCCAAGTCATATTTGATTGAAGTTTAACTCTAGAGTTAAAAAGTGGGATCCTAATTGAATTACGCAAAAAATAATTATTATTTCAAAAATTAATGGCCAACTTCATGTATTTACTGCCATCATTCAATGGTATACCATAAAATTCTTGCTTAACGGCTATTTTATTTCAAATAGTTTCCATTTTTTCTCCCAAGGGTTGCACCTAACATGTATTCAACGGCCATAATCTTTATCTTGCCGAAAATTAGTAACGGCTATTTCTAAAATCTACTATGATTGCATACCTTTCTTTTCATTTAAAGTGCATTCAATCCAATTAGCTTCATCACAATATGAAAAACACTTGTATTCAAGCTAGGAAACCAAAAGAGCCAAGAGGTCTATCATTTTCTCATGAAGAAGATATTGCTATTTGTAAGGCTTGGTATTGTATCACTCAAGATGCTTTTATTGTGGAATCAACAAGGAGAACATCGATGATGTTTTTTTTTTGTCATGGAATAAAATGTGCAATGGCGAAAAACAATTATGTCTATGCACACTGGTGCGGGTTCGATCTCCACCGATTCCACTACCCCCTAACAACTAACTATTTAACCCACTAACGGTATTGCTCTACTAAAAAAAATATCATGGAATAAAATGTATGTGTTGTGGTGGTTTATGATCAAAATAAAATAAAAATTTAGCTTTAAGTTTAACCATTTCCAATGCACAAGAGTTAAAAGTTACAAGTTAAAAACTAAAATGTGCATTGGAGATGATATAATTTTGGAAGTCAAATATGACTTTATAATTTTTAACTTTACCCCGGAACATTGGAGATAGCCTAAGTTGCATATAAAGTCAAAAACCCAAATTCAATATTTAATCTTACACTAGAGGTTTTGAGGAAAAATGGATCTTATCCAATGATTAATAGCTATTGATGTGTATATATTACGTTAATTAATGAATTTAAAAGTAAAACATGTCTACTGATGTATACTAATTGTGGCAGGTACTATACCAGATGAAATTGGTGATCTTCAAAAGTTAGAGGTTTTGGAACTCAGATCTTACTTATAATCTCAATGGCCCTATCCTATCTACAATTTACAACATGTCCATGAGAACAAGCATTACGTTTTTATATAACCAGCTCTCGGGTAGCCTCCCAACAGACATAGGCCTACTTCCAAACCTAAAAGCGTTTTATGTTGGGATAAATAAACTTAGTGGAGCAGTCCCTAACTTTAAGGGTTCAAGGCTGGCGAGGTTAGACATGGGCTATAACTCATTTTCTGGGTTTATTCCTAGCACGCTCTGTGCCTTGACAGATCTTGAGTTGCTTTCCTTACAAATAAATGATTTGACCATTGATACTTCAACTCCTGAAGCAAGCATCCTTTCTTGTTTACCTAATCTTACAAATTTAAAGATCCTAACCTTCCAAAACAATTCATTAAACGTTCCACTTCCTATTTCCTTTGGAAATCTATACCCATCACTTGAATATCTTGATCTCGGCGGTTGCAACGTGAGGGGTAACATTCCCAGTGATATTGGCAACTCGAGCAGCTTGATAACCTTACATATGGATAGGAATCAATTGAGTGGATCAATTCCAAAAACATTGGGAGGGCTGAAAAATCTACAAAGTTTGTATTTGAGTAAAAACAGGTTGGACGGTTACATCATACATGAACTTTGTCGACTAGGCAATCTAGGTGACCTAGATTTGGATGGTAATCAACTCTCTGGTTCTGTACCTTCTTGCTTCTGTAATCTTGCAGCTCTAAGACATCTATCATTACGGTCCAATTTGTTGACTTCCACAATACCATCTACTTTCTGGGATCTTACAGGGATCTTGTACCTAGACTTGTCATCCAATCTTCTTAATGGACTTCTCTCGGAAGATATTGGAAAATTGAAAGGCATGACAGTCCTAGCTATGGCAAATAACCATTTCTCAGGTGGTTTACCAACGAGCATTAAGGATCTTAAAGATTTGGTTTATCTCTCATTGGCAAACAATAAGTTAGATGGCCCTATTCCTAGTTCATTTGGCGAACTGCTAAGCATGGAACTCTTGGATTTATCCCAAAACAATTTGTCTGGAGAGATTCCAAAGTCTCTAGAATCACTCTCACAACTCAAGTATCTGAACTTGTCATTCAACATACTACAAGGAGAAATCCCACAAGGCGGACCTTTCAATAACTTCTCCGCTGAATCATATGTCTCAAATGGTTTGCTTTGTGGCGAATCCCGACTGAAACTTCCACCATGCAAAAATAGTAAACCAAATCCAAGGAAATCTGGCACATTTGTCTTGAAGTATATTATTCCAGGGATTATATCAGGAATACTTCTAGTGGCCTTTGCATCGGTGTTGATACTATGCAGGAAAAGGAAAGTAGAAGTTGCAACAGAGAATACCATACTATCTCAACTTGATCGGAGAAGATTTTCACATCTACAACTTCTGAGGGCGACAAATGGATTTAACGAAAGCAACTTGCTTGGAGCTGGTGGTTTTGGCTCAGTATATAAAGGTACAATATCAGATGGGATAGAGGTTGCTATAAAGGTTTTCAATTTACAGCTTGAAGGGGCTTTCAAGAGTTTTGATATTGAATGTGAAGTGCTGAGCAATATTCTTCACCGAAATCTTATCAAAGTCATCAGTTGTTGCAGTCAACTTGATTTCAAAGCCGTGGTACTACAATACATGCCTAATGGGAGCCTTGAAAATTGGTTGTATTCTCAAAACTCTCCTTTGAATTTCCTACAGAGGCTGAACATAATAACAGATGCTGCGTCGGCATTGTGATGTGAAACCAAGCAATATACTACTCGATGACGATATGGTTGCCCATGTTGCCGATTTTGGAATTTCAAAACTATTGGGTGAAGGAGATTCGATGGTGCAAACCATGACCCTAGCCACAGTTGGGTATATGGCACCAGGTGATGTACTTTTTCTTGTTTATTTTTCATTTTTTTTCTATATTTTGGTTTATTATGAGGAAGGTTATTATATTCTAATTTTCTTTTCATCGCATAAACTATACATACATACAATTTTGCAGAGTTTGGGATGGATGGGATTGTTTCAGCACGAGGGGATGTGTATAGCTTTGGTATCGTACTGATGGGGACATTCACAAAAAAGGAGGCCAACAGATGAGATGTTTGGTGGCGAAATGAGTTTAAAGCAATGGATTGCAAATTCTTGAATTCGAGATAATGCAATAGTTGAAGTTGTGGATGCTGAATTGCTGATTTACTTGGGACAGAAGAAGATCGGGACTTGGTGAGCAGGAGGGATTGCATATCATCCATCATGGGATTAGCTCTAGCTTGTTGTGCAGAGTTGCCGGAAGAGAGGATTAACATGAAGGATGTTGTTTCCACACTCAAAAAAATCAAGATGAAGTTTTCGAATGACTGCGGGGGAGTGCCGTCTTAGTTTTTCTCTTTTTCTGGTATCTTGGTCCACTGTATGGGCTCGGTGAGCTTGATTTTCTATGAGGTGTACGTTTCATGTGCTCCTGCTCTTTGTCTTACAGCTAAATAATTTGATGATTGATATATACTTCCACTCCAGAAAAAAAATTCTACTATTTTATTTTTGTTGTGCATATACTTTAATTTTGTAGGTTTAAAGTCTTGGAGAAAAATAAAAGAGCCAATGCATAAAAGACATTGTTGTTCATATTTTTGCATCCCTTAATTAACTTCGCTGCAATTGCCTCTGGCTTTACATATTCAATAATCTGCAAAGAATCACAGAAGTTACTAATATACCACCCGCAGACACCATGAGCAGCTTAAGCCAATTCATCCCTGAGGGTTCTGGCGGCTTGGCCGCTTCCTCAATTGGCATTGGCATTGGCATGGGATGCTGGCATTGGCATTCTACAATGCAACTTAGATGATAAAGGTGTAAGCATGGCAACCGAGTAATTAGCTTTTTCTTTGGTTACACTAAAAATAAATATTGGGCCTGACTTAAGGCCCAATACATGAATTTGTGAGATTTAAAAGCCTTTTTGAGCTTTTTCTTTACAAAACAAACTAAAGCCCCGAATAGTCTTGACTTGTCAAGGTGGCCACAATGCCAGCTCACACCAACTGATGGGAATTCAGTTCATGCGGGGATGTCTGCTTTGTTGCTCGAGGCAGAGGATCTTTGAATTTAAGCAAAATCACCGTCTGGGTTTACCAAATTTTGGTTTAAATCCCAAATATTTTGGTAATTCTTTCTTTCCAAACAATTACTTTCTGGAAAGTAGTTACCAAGTCGGCTCCAAGTTGCTACATAATACTCATTCAAAAGAAAATGACAAAGTCTATAAATACAAGTGAAGGACTCAGAGCCAAGGACACTCAAATCAATCAACAAAATAGACAACATGCTTTCAAACCAAAACTCTTTGCCTTTGCAACCAGTGAACTTGAAACCAAGAACTTAGAATTCTAGGATCACATCCTCCAAAGCTCTAAGACCAGTTATAAATAACGATGCAACCATAAACCCTTTGAGTAGTATCGATTTACCAACCATAAGACAGTTTGCCTTTGTTGTAACCCTTTACAAGGAAGCAGCTTTGAACCAATTCAACAGCTTTGAAACCAATCCGATAGGTGTTCTATCAATTGTTTTCAATCTATTTATGTGTGCAATTTACTTATATCATATTGTCCAACACTCTTAATATCAATTTCAATTCAGTACTTATAGTTTTTATTACTTATTGTCTTTACTTTCTCTATGAATTACCGAAGTGGAGTGTTTGATAATAATCAAGTTATATTCAACCTCATCTTGGTAGTTTCTGGTATAACATCAAGAAACAATTAAAGTCTTTAACATGCAAGACATTAACCCATTCTAATTACAACATAACTTTCTATTGGTGGGAGCCAATAGTCCTGATTACATCCAACACAAAAGATTCACCAAAGATCTTCCAAAGCCAAAGAGTGAAGCCTGCAAATCAATAAGAAACAAACATTCACCGCGAGCCAACTGTGTTTGTTTTACTGCGAACATTCTTGGACTCAGAAAAGTCATCCATACAAATAGCACACGATGACTTCTTCTCCGTAGCATCCAAACTGTTGAATCTCACTGCCTCCGAACCTCCCTTTCCATGGTATTCACATGATCATCAATATCATTGTGATGATGATCAATTAATATTGTTGTGGCCGCGTCCGGTATGACCACAACAATATTAGCAAGGCCGCCGTAGGGAATGGCCCCGCCGTAATCAAGTAGGAGTAGCACCTGGACTATTTTTCAACAATTGGTTGGTGCTCCATCTGGAACGCCCAACCCTAGGGAAAGTTCAAGGGCAATGCTTTCACTTATGAGCACCAATTCCATTGACTCCATTGTTCTAGCAGCAGCTGGTAATTCAGGGAGATGGAGCGTGGTGCATTTTTCAAGGATTAAACATAAATCCAACTGATTACCTTGAAGAGATTAAACATAATCGGAAGCGTTGGGTCCTGATCCTCCTTCGTTACGGTTTTTTTCGGCCTTGCTTCCTTTTGCCACGCAACACAGATAAAATAACGTCTCACGTTAGACATGCTTAAACCGATGAACAAGATGCGTAAAGCAATTTGCTCCTCCTGCACTCAAGTTCAAAATTTGTAGTTGGGGAGAGAGGTGGCGACGGCTTGGATAGGGTAGGGTGGGTGGTGAATCGAGGCCCATCAAAAGCACTTTTTCCGAATTGTTTCTATATTAATAAGTATCGCGCTTACCTAAAAAAGACTCAGATAAACCACCACCAACACATGTCGTGCCTAAGGGCATTCCATAGTAGTTTGAGTGAATGTCATATTTATATACAAAAAACAAGTAGCCTGAATTTGATACTTATAATACTAATACTGTTGTAGATAAAATATAACATGTGTTAAATGTGATTGTGTAAATCCTAGGTAGATATGGATTAGGCTATTCCGTTCTGTAAGGGATTAGTATCCTATTGTACTTGTACTTCTATTACTATAAATAAAGGCACCTGGTATGTGGAATATATGAACTACATATTCCACATACACTACAGTTTCACCAAATTCTCTCTATTCTTCTCTTGCCGCACCCTTCACTAAAAACTGTCCACAACACGTTATCAGCACGCTCTTTCCGCTGTGCTCAAGAGAATTATACCGGA